>JANRMR010186097.1:0-11136 GCA_025434825.1 Bergia sp. 'catenularis'
TATATATACTACAATAAATTTAAGATTAAATGAAAACAGACAAAACAAAAAGAAAAGAAAAAATACAAACAACACAGATTGAAAAAGGAAAAAGGAGAAATAAATTTTCCAACTGAAGTCTTTTTGATGATTTTTACTCAAAGAAAGGTTTCCATTTTCTAATTGTTAACATTAGTCTTCAATCTTTTGAGGCAGCAGTTTTTTCCAGTGTATAAAAGTATAAAAGAAAATAAAGTGCCCAGCATTCAGCAGAACAGGTTTTGAGCTGTTGAGTCACATATTTGCAATCCTAAAAGCAACAAATTACAAAGTTCTACGTTTTTCGTTTTTAAATGGTCTTTAATCCATTTCGTAACATCTTCCCCAAAATTCTGGTTAACGGGCATTTTATAAACAGATGGATTGGGGTTTCAGGTTCTTTTTTACAGAAAGAGCAGACTTCTGTTGTAGTTATTTTACATTTAAAAAGAACAGTGTTTGTGGCTAATCGTCTGCGGTGCGTAAACTTGAAATGGAAGGTTCTAAGGGTATTTGATTTTGTGCAGCTATGTGCTATAAGTAAACTTCTTTCCAGTTTATTCCTTGAGAAGGGATAATTACAACCTTTCGATGCCAACTGTTTACCTTGCAGGACACTTCCAAGTTTGCCAGCCGAATATAGTTTACACTTTAGATTCTCCTGACACGAACAGTTAAAAACACTTGTTCAAGATTTATCACCTTAATTTGTAATGGCATAAAATGATTTTACCTTGACTCAATCATGACTTTTTTTATGCAAAGGAAGCCATCCATGTAGCTTGAAAATTGAAACAATATGAGGCATCGTATTTTGGATTAATGAACTGATATCTCGTGATCGATCTCAGTTGGTCTACGTTAAATTAATAGCAATATAGTGAAGTTATTTTTTAGGGATTGATGTTTCAGTTAGGGATTGTTATAAGTCGTGCCAGTGTATAAAGTCATTTAGTGTAAAAACTTTGGTTGTCCACTTCATCCATTTTGTAAACACGCTAGGTAAAAGAACTCCTACATACGATTTCTGAGATATCTCAATATTATCTCAGTGAAAAAGCCCAAAATAAATCACGGTTGTTCGGGGAATTAAACCGTTGTTAAAAATTAATTGGTGAGTTTGTTGCGAATATCGATCTATGCAAGAAAAGTCACTACCACTGTAAAGTCATATTATAGTCATCAGAGGGAGAGAAGAAGAGGGGTAAATTGTAGCGAGTGATTTCGAAGAGACAACAACGCGATGTCATATTAGATTAACTAAAACATTTGCTGTTTAATATTGTTAGTGATAGAAGTAAATCGTAGCACAGTGTAAATATATTGACGGTTAAGTTATTTTTACTTGACCCTCTAGTATCGACAGTTTGACCAGGGAGGGAACGTAACACAACTGAAGTGCATTTCTAAAACTCTGAGGTAGCTATAAGTAGATCTCTTAAAGTTTACAAGTATGTCATTCTCTCAATATCAGTACAACTCAAAGAAAGCAGCTGAAAAATATAAGTTGGAACATAGTAAAGATTTGAACAGTTTAGTTTATCGATGTCCTCCAACAATGCGAACTTTTTTACTTAACCAAGACAGTTCCGTCTTTCTGCGCTAGATCTATCAATATGTTCCTTACGCTTCTAGGCTTTTTTGTTAACCATTTTTCAAGTTCAACTGAACTTCGCTTTGGGGAAAATGGCACACATTAGAGACAGAACTGCAATTGACAAAACAAAAAAATATCGTGTAGGGCCTTAAAAATCAGAACTCAGATTATCTACTGCTTCAACTTGTAGCATTTGTTTGCAATGTGATTGTGGATATTTGAGTTTCCGTCACATGCTAATATATGACCCTCAAGTTATTGTTGACACTTACTCTTTTTTGTCAACTCAGTCAAAGTTGAAAAACTCATGCGAAGATATTATAAACAAAAATGTTCTTTCAAGCTTGTCAAAAATGTGAGTTGAAGAGGTAGAATCGGAGGATAAGATAGATTGTATAGAAGCTGGTGTAATTTTTAACCCGCGTTATAGTTATTGACTGATTGATTCAGTCTATTGGCATAAAAATCCAATTGCAAATGGAAACTGAGCTTTCACGTTTCTTATCTTTTCGTAAAGATATGAACATTATCCTCGTGCAGTGGAAAAGAAAATTCAAATAAATCTTTAAGCTACAAAAGAGACTAGCATGACATAACGGACTGAACTAATACTTGTGTGTTGATGAGCGGAGTTTTTGAGATCATAAGATTAAAGGAAAATTTACTTAAAAGTAAACACCGTTAAAATACCAAACAGATCACGGTACGTGACGCAATTTGCACTACGTTCTGCAGTTTACACACAATAGTGATGCAAGGTTTGGGGCAATATGTGGTTTGATCTTTGTCGTCGAGCTTCTAAGGTCGGGTTAGAAGATCAGCACTGCACTGAAGTAATATCATTAGCAGTTAGGATCGGTAATAAATGAGTCAATACTTGTGTAATTTTCAAAGAATAACCAAGAAATTGGACAATAACCAAATGTTAAACGTTTTTTACTTCGCTTCGTCATTAACAATTCTCCACGTGCCTATCTACACTCTTTTGAAAATGTTAGAAAGTTCATTCATTTCCTTTATCCGCCCCCCTCCCATTACCGCCTATGAGTAGGCCCCCACTACCCACTACCCTCTACCCACTACGTGTATGGACTTAATAGAGCTTGGATCTTTGACGGGGATATAGATCACGTCGTTGAGATGAAATGCTTTTGTTCATACTTCGAAACATTGTATTTTTTTTGTCATATATGTACATTACATACTCTTTGTTTTATTCGCAGTTTGCGGAAAAAACAAAGATGAATTATGTCAATGATTATTTTTCTCTGCCAAGCAAGGAACTGACATCTTTATCGCATTAGTCATCTACACACAGATACGTGCGTATGTCGTTACGATAATCAGATTAAACACCTGATTACTCGGGCGTTGACAGCTGTCGCGTGCCATGGACCTTTAAGGAAGTAAATATCCTGTAAGTACCTCAGGAAATGAACCTCAATATTTTAGATACGATCACTTCAAACTGTCAACGAGTGTCTCCGTACTAATATTATCAGTTCTCACCGATGCAGTCGACACAACCAGAGCGTCACTGCGCCTCATAGTTTGCAACATGTATATTCTTACCGTAAAACAGAAAGTGGAAAGTAAGGGGGGTTCGGGTGGGCATTTTGAAAATAACGCATTGTAAATGGGATACTTTTTTAGCAAATTGGACCAAAACTGAAAAAGGAACTGAATCGGATTTCTTTTCTTGTTCGTCTCATTTACTAAAGAGTAAGATGGTATTTGCCCAAATTATCTTTTACCGGTCATCATTTTAAAAACACCGACCTTACATGGAAGTGGATTATGCCAGTTGCAAAAAGGGTAGGATTAAAAAATAAATCAGTAGTAACAATTAAAGTGTGAATATACAATTATTTCGTTGAATCTTGGAACAATCTGATTCCGAATAATGTTTTAGTTGGTTAATGTAAAGCCATAACGTAAACTCTAAAATATCATATTCATATACTTTCATTTTAAAAATGTTATTGCGCCTCTTGTTTAGTTGGAAAACGATGACTGAACGAACTTCGTCAAACAGAGCATGTAATATTCTAGGATCTCGCGTCTCGGTGCGACCTTTTACAGACATCCCGAGTGAGATTGGTTGTTTTTTCCAAATACCAACAGCGCAAACGTCTCTAGTTTCGAGTTCCCTAAAGGCCGGAGCACACTTGAGGAAACGGCCGAGCTTTTTGCCTCGCTTTACGCTGCTCTTTTCTCACGTGTGCGATAAAATTTGTTTGAGAATTTTCCCTCGCAAGGCCGTGAGAGAATTATCTGACATGTGTGATATTAAGAAACAGCACAACGATCGCTACTTTTAAGTCATCTTTTTTCCACCATCAACTGAGTCCTGTAACCTGCTAGGCCATGTATATATTTATTCATTTACTTGTATACTTGTTTTGAAGATGTAACTTTAAGCCATATTTATTCATTATTGCTCAGCCATTTCCTCAAGTGTGTACCAGCTTAATAGCTTAAGGCACTTCTAAAAAGGAGGGAGAACGTATTTCCCAAAGCCAATCTAATATTAAGCTAGCTGAGTAATTCCTCTGAATTTTTCAATAACAAAAGTATTTTAAAGTCTGTCTGAATAAATGTATTCATTTCCAAAGCTATTCGAGCAAATAAAATAACTTCAAAAAAGACCAGAAAAAGCGGGCCTTAGGGCGATCATTGATATTGAACATGAATGATGAACACCGCCTCGGCAATTCTATCATGTCCTTGGCCCCAAACCACCATAGGGAACATTATATAATTATATAACACTGGTTACTGTGGTTAGAGACCGCTTTATTTTCTGTTTTCCCCATTCCATTCAGATTTAAGTACAGGGATAGGCATATAACCGAGAGTTTTCCCAAAAACTGTTCCATAAACACTAAAACAGGGGTGAAACCACCAGATATGATGGTGACATCGAGTTTTGCCGACGGTTTGAAAGAATTCGTTCCTCCTTTTATACATTCCGCATTTTACATCTGAAATTGCTGCAAGTAGGAAAAGTCTACGCTTGGTCTTTACTGTTGATGAAATGCATGATTGAACAACCTCTGGAAATATTTCTCAGTCGAAACTAAAAATTCCTACAAGCTACTGCGCTCGCAAATTCCTCCTCAACCTGTCACATCTGTCACCCGTAGAATTTTATGTAAGTTTTTGTTCGTACATTGAACGGTTGTTTTCTATTTCAGGCTGAATAAGTAAATTTTCGCCTTTCGGTAATGATGTTATTCCTGACCCATCTTCAACTTCACGTAGGCATATAGGTAATGATTTTTTTCCCTTTCTCCAAAATTTAAGTTTGATAAATTCTTTCCTGTTTTCATAAGGTAAACTTCTGTTCCCTTTCCGTTTATTTTTCTAGATTGAGATAGAAAATTGTTATGTCCTATGGCTATGAACAAGTTCAGGACAACTTTTATTTTAATTGAAAGAAGCCGTTTAGGTTGAACGGCAATGAAGATGCAATACAGTTTAAAAACCACTGTATTACTTAAGTAATTCTTAACTGTTCTTGCAGGCTGAAAAACGCAAATTAAAATGTCGGATTGGAGTTGAATAACAATTAATGATTTTACTTGGGTTTTTTGACAGCACGGATTAAAATCGCCCGAAAGTTTACCTTAAAAACCAATGCAGCTCGATTTTTGTTTTGTGACTTTAAGAAACCTCGATTAGCACAACACAAGTCATAAGCAAAAGCAAAGCCGATAAGCCAAAGGCATTGCCATTGGTGACAGAATCGCGCTGTTTATACAAAGATATTGGACCATTAATATCTAACTCTTCCAACCATCCAAGTGATTATTGTTTTCATCACATTAAGTAAAATATCAAACGTTTAAACTATCAAAACCACAGTGAAAGATTCAATAAAACATTTATATTTTTCTATTTTAGGAACGCTGCTTTTCGTTTGTCAATTCCAAGGTCAAGGATCAACTTACTGAACTCGGTATCAGTGTTGGCTACGGTACAATTTTTTTAAAAATTCAGTATTTACAAATGACCTTTCAAATTGCTGCAGGTATTGCAGTAATCTTTGTTCCCTTTCTTGAAAAGGTATCTTAGTCAGTTCTGGTATATTCTTGGATAACAATTTTATGTCCATGTTTTTTATGTTCAGTGGACGTAATGTTCGATGGTAGAAACCACAAGATCTTGACTCCACAGAAGTTTGGCTTTTATCTCCTTTCCAAATCACTTGAATTCTTGAGCCATGCAGTGTCTTGTTTTGTTCAGTTTCCCGATGACGCTAATGGTTTTGGTCTTCAGTTACTGGTCACTTGCCGTTTAGTTAGCTTTAAATTTACATTTGACCGCTAAACACCTCAAATAACTGTTTATTGCTTGATAATTTGTCTGATTTCCGTTGTGCAGCAAAGTTTGACCAGCTGTGAGACATGTTCAGGGAATGATTCTGTGTTTTGAGTCTCCACCATTACGCGACTTTTGTAACAGCTGCAGAAAAAGAGACGAAACTTTATAAGCTATTACATTTATTAGCAAATTAAATTGTTCTTGTTTCTAAAAATATCTAAAATCATTATAAGTTTTTTACGAGGAAGCTGAAAACCTAAAGGTTCTTGTTTCTGACCAACTGCATTTCGATTCAACGCTTACAAAGGATTACTAATTTATTTCCTAAATGCTAACATAGAATCATTTTAAAATGTTTCTTACTTTGGCTTCGTACTTCTTCAGAAACTTGTTCAAGCTTTGCAGTTTGCTTTTGAGAGTCGTTTGTTTGCGTAGAAGTTTTTCAAGTCTTTTCAGCTTGAATGAGGTAACCCTGCTTCTTCTTGGAGATAATTTGCCGCTGTTTAAGGAAACTGAAAAAGCTTTACTTTCCTCCACTGTGGAGATCATAAAAACCAAGAAAAATAAAGTAAGAAATAAGCTCAACGACGATTTCATTTCACGATTTTTCAAAAGCAAATAAACTTAGTTCTGAATTAATTGCTCCTTGTTTCTTGATTTGTGTTTGTGTTTTGATCCTTTGGTATGCAGCCGGTCTATTTATCCGCTGTTCCTGCTGCGTCACTGAGGCAGTTCCTAATTGGCTATCACTCGTGACTCATTAATGTCTTTTGTTGTATAGATATTATTTCTATTTCGTCGGCATTATCTCAGGTATGATTGGAACTCAAAGACTAAATATGGTGCAGTTCTCAGAATCCCAAGAGAGCTGCAAAAATTCTCACGGAGCGTGCTCATGCCGGAAGGTTTCCTGTGTTTCAAAACAAATTGTTCCAATGAACTATTTTAAGTATTGCAAGACGCGTTGGTTCCATCGAAAGCCCGGTATTCCAGTCCAGGAATATGTTTACTACAAAATGGCTTTCGAGTTTCTATTAGTAAAGTAAAACATATTGCTTGGCAGTTCGCTGATGTGTTTGCACTCTCAGATAATTAGCAAGTCCGATGTCTCCCATATGATTTCAAAACGCACTCTCATAAACAAATATCTTTGACATGTCTACCCACATGGTTATAGGCATTACGTTCAATTGTTTATAAAATTGAAGGTGCGGTGGTAACAACATCTATCACAACAAACTGTATAAGAGCTCAGGCACTGCATAGGCTTAAAACCTAATGTCCACAAAATAAAGACAGCGCGATGTCCATTATGTACAGTCAAGGAGTCCCTCCGTGTTTATTCCTCAATTCTCGATTTTAATTTTTATCGGTGTTTGCACGAAATTGCAAACCTTGTCTTTAGCTTTCAATTTTCCTACCAATAAAAAAATAAGATAAAATAAATTCCTTTTCTTATTTTGATTTGCTCATTGAGAAAACAAAAGCAAAGACTACAGTTTACAACAAAAGGACATATCGTACCTATATCGTGTGCAGTTGTACGGTTGTTCTATGTCTTCTGATACGTTTGTAAAACTTGTTCCAAATACCTTAATAAACCTTATGAATGTTATTAGAGCACGTGCGCCGATAAATAGAATTTGTGATAGATGGTCGATGTAGATAACCAAGAGGATTTGCTATGCACTTGCAAGCAAAGGGTTCTACATATTGCCACTTGGTAACAAAAATCTTTATTCTTGATGAGAATGTACAAGGTACTCGTTAGATTTGTACGGGCAGTTAAACAGAAAAAATGAAACTAAAACTTTTTAGTTTTAGTCACGAACAGTTGTTTTCTTAGAATGGGAAATAACTTACTGAAAAGTTATTTAAGAGACAAGTTCAGTTTGGCATAACTTTTGTCTCTTTTCAACGGAAGTAATGTACATTCATTTACTATAACAACAGGGCACACGTTTTTTGAGCAAATTTAGTCTATCTTTAGCCGGAAAAAACCCAACTATTCTGATTTTTCACGAATTTTAATTCTAAACCCACATATTTTTAAATTATGTTGATTATGAAAAACGTATTTTGTTATCAGTTCCCAACTTGTAATTTTTGAGCATATGTCCCAATTGCAAACACTTTGAGATACCTGTTTTTTTCGTTTTATTCCAATTTTTTCCTTTCATCGTGGAGACAGATGATATATATGGTCCCATATTTTTAGAATGACTGTGCTGAGCTGGGAACTAACTGGACTTCTAAAACATCACGAGTAACATCAGTGGAGATAAGCAGTTTACATAGTTGTATATTTCTGAAAAGAGTGCAACTTGTATTTAACTTGAATTTTGTTGTATGTTGTAACTTACAATGTAACTTCAAATATTTCAATTCCGATTCTTTCAGCTGTATATATTTGATTTTAAGATGAACTCTTTAGCGTAAATGCAGGAAACCGTGCCGTCAAACAACCAAATCGGAGCATAAAAATCTCAGGCTCGAAGATTTAAAACTTCTTATTCAGGGAAATAGATTAATATCATTTTTTGGTATTTTTATTGTACTGATTTCTTATCACTTGATGGTGGTCGTAATGATTTGTTAAATGGAAGAAGCTGTAAACCGGAAGAAACAACTAAAGAAAAGGAAAATACTGGCGGCATTGAATCTTAACAATAACATAACGTCTAAATTTAGATCTAAGGACAAGAAACAATGGAATAGAACACTTAAACATAACCTTGAAACAAAAGAACTGGTCTCCCGCAACGAATGACAAAATTAAAAGATGCCGCAGAAAAGATACAGTAGAAAAACAATGACAAATCTGACAAGTTGATGTAAGTGGTTATACCAACATTTCCTGAATAGATTAAAATATTAAATATTGAGCAATTAACTTTGTTTTGCACTGAAGACATAAAGTGCTGATTATAATCTTTGCTTGTCTTTAACGTACTCTGTCTTTAACCCTAAGTTTAATGAAAAGATTTAAGAACCTTCTTCGCCAATATGTTCACTATTAAACTCCGCAGTGATGGCTAATAATTCCGTTAGTTCAGTTCAGTTCATGATCACTTTTTAAAAACACATTTTTGAGAGAAAAATTAGAAGAACGATATTGTGGAACTGGAACACTTCTGTTATAATATCATAATCCTGATGGTAACATACCCAGATATACCAGATTGAAAGAGTAAAACAATATTACTTCGTATAAACTGGGCGCTTCCTCTCTGCTCGATGAAACGATATTTTAATCAACTGTGGGGCGGTTCCTTATATTTTTTAAGTCACAGCAAGATTTCACATAATCGTGCTAAAATTAAATTTGTCCGGTGTGTCTAAACAGTCAGTAAAAAGACCCCGTGAGAGAGTTTAGAACAAGTATCGTAGACTATCATTTATACAATTTTAATAGCGGTATTCATGAAAGCAACAGGGGGTATTGCGTACCACTGGAATTTTGTTTGTGATCAATCTAATGAAAATAGATAAGAAAAATGTAAGGAATCAAAATAAAATCATTCACAACTAAATTTGTTATTTATGGACATTGAATCTTATTGAAAAGGTATGTTTACCACAAACTATAATCGCTTACTTGGTTTTTGCTTTTGTTTATGATTTGGAGCGAGTTTGTTGCTAGTAAAAACTTTATCTCCGCACGCTATTGAAATATACCAGTGGCAAAGAGATTATTTTCTTTGTGTTGGCTTCAACTACAAAAGTTTCAATCTTTGATCTCAGTTCAAGTCAGCTAACTACTGTACGATAGGGTTATTCTGTTTTTATGTTGCTTTTTCAAGGTTTTATTGTTAAGAACACCGACTTCCAATTCATCAAAATAATTGAAACTGTGCAATAAAAGCTAACGCTTTACATCTATAACCTTACACTAAAAACATACCAACGTACAAACGTAGCAACCTGTGATGATCAATTCACGGCATAAACGTAGCCTTGGTTATAGTCCCATGACGTATATATTCAGTTTTGCGTTGATCTTTTGTTCTTGTTCAGATTCTAACTAACACCGTTTGGGGGCAAGGTTAATTAACACCAATTTATGAAAATAGCAAGTATTTAGTTAACGTTTAGTCGCACATGCATGCAATTGAACATTGTTCGGTCACAGGGTTCATAAATGGTTTATTTTTAATTGAAGCATTACTGCCTTTGTTACAAGCAACGTTTTAGAAATTAATTTAATTACAGCATAATTTAATACTTAATACTTGCTAACTAATTTATTTAATGGAGTTATTATATTAGAGCAAAACCGAAAATTACGCCTTTTAAGGCCAGCACTTAGCAATTAGGATATTTCGCCTTGTTTTAAAGTCAAGAGTTTGATTCAAAGTAATTGCGCTTTTTTGTGTAAAAATTACTACGTGGCCACATTTAAGAATATATTATGTAATTAAAAAGGACCAACGAGCCAGTTCAAGAAGTTTTAAGTGTTTATTTCCTGATCAACTTTGATGCATGGAATTCCACACGACCATGCCTTCAAGCAGAGTATTCATTGTGATACCAAAGCAAACGAAGAAAATAGAACTCTGTTTGCACGATAGCGGCAAACATATATGAGCCAACATTGAACAGATGAAAAACTGATAATTCAGCCACGAGCCGTGATCTGTTCTGTAACTCCGGGCGTCAACTTGATGGAATGATCAATTGGGCTTATTTATATTACGTCGGGGTGCTTCGGTATTTGTTCTTTGGAGAAACGAACCGGACGTTTTTTGTTTTTATTTTTTTATTTAGTGCAGCTAACAATTCTGATAAGATCATTCAGGTTGGTAAATCAATTCTCGTGTACTCTCGAAATTTTAGCAAAGAACTGCCTCTGGTACCCAGGCTAGTCCAACTCAGTTTAAAATGGTCACACTTTATGGAAACTGACCCCCACAAAGTTTTCCAAGTCCAACTTCCATAGCCGATACAACATCAAAAGGGATATTTTAGAAACTGAATTCAGAACTCTCGACACGTGTTGTTACTCTTCAAATCACGGTTCTTGATCATAAACATTGTGGAGTTGTTACGGTAATATCTGTAGTAAAATTTGTGCGTGCGGAACCAATAACAAGTTTAGTAAGGTTGTCGCGGGCCGAACTCTTCACATATTTAGAGTTAAATTCTAAAGTGTTTACTTTTGTGAGACTTCGTGCTTTACGCCAGAAGCGACCAAG
>JANRMR010186108.1:0-11135 GCA_025434825.1 Bergia sp. 'catenularis'
TATTTTTTTACTTATCCCTTATCCCTAATATTATTTTCTCATTTATCCCTTATCCCTAAAACCCCTAACAGGGCCTCCATGACAACGGTGTCGTCCGAAATATTTTTGCTTATATATATGCTTTACACAAAGGCGGTACTTAAATTTAACTTCTGAATCAATGCATAATAATAATATTAAGAAAAGAATTAGTTTTTTTTTATTGCTTGAAACTTAGAATTTAGGTTTTGGTCTGCACAACGGTTGACCATGGCTCACCGCCCAATCGCCACAGTGCTTGGGTCTGGATATCCAGAAGTTTTACACTGCCAGATAATAATAATAATACTTGTTAATTTTGGGGGATTCAGGGACTAGACTTAAGTTCTGCAGTCCAAGTGAATACTTCGAGGAAATATTTCCATTAGCTATCAAGCTTTGTCACAATTAGAGGTGAACTCTTTGAGTACCGATAAGTACGGAAATGGCTTCACTTGTTTGTGTCACCATGCAGCATTTTTATACCAAAGAACGATATGTAAATATTTATTGGAGAAGTTTTGTAGGAGTGCAAACAGATGTTAGTAGTGTTTAGTTTGTTATTTCAATGTTTTGATGGTAAAGTAATTTCTTGAATACCCACCAAGTTCTTCAATAGTGCTAGTTCATTGAAAAATTAAATCTTCACTCTAAGAATGCTCATTCAACATAAAATCTTTGTAATTCGAAATAAAATTTTCTGATGGAATTTTCCATATTTAGTATAAGCTGTGAGGACAGAACACAACAATTTGCCCTCTGACATTTATTGATAAATAATAGAAATATAATATTATTGCTTGATAGATAATAATAATAGTAATGTCGGTCAATAGTTGGTTGAACGGGAGGCATTATAGTTGATCCAGGCCATGAAATGCTTATAGTTGGTTGATATATTGGTTGAGTGTTGAACAAGATGTGACTGGTGACAAATAAGTTGAGTATCAGTTTAGTGTCTGTGGTACATCGTGCATTATAATGTCAGCAGCATTTATACATTGTACATGTATTATTTAAAATGTAGGTATTTTGCGAGTGCTGTGAAATTATGCTTTGTGCAGCCTGTCCATAATCTCTCTTAAGACCCTTGGAAATATAAGAAACAATAATTGTAAGTAAACTTGTTTAAAAAATATAACAAGATAGCATAATGTTTTGCCCACTATCCAGAACTAACCCTTGGTTGTTATTTGTGAAGTATCAGCAGACTGTTAAGGTATCTGTAAAATAATGCCACCACATTTGAGTTTTCACTTCTGGTTTTGTACCTAACCACTTGGCAGCCTTATAGACACTGAGGCATGAGGCAGAAAAAACCTGTCACACACAGGAACTGTTGCTGACAAGTTTGGACCTCTCTTCTTTATTTGTTTGTGTTTTCTATGGTTTATTGTACCCATAATTTGGACATATTATTGACAAACATGGTCAGCCATACAACAAACTCTCTACGGACAGTTTATTGAAGGTATCTGAGAAGTTCAAGGTTGTGTAAACATGGCTAAAGGTGACATTATAAAGACAGCGTTACACATCTGACAATTCTGTGCACATCATTTATGGTTATTTATAGCTACAGATTTATACCCATGGTTACAGAATCAGTGGAGTGTGGGTGAAATTTCTATGAACTATTTTAGATCAACCAACATACATGGTGATCGATGTATTATTTGGCTGTTGATCAAGTATCGACCAATATACATATTAATCAACTATCAACCAGAACTGTCAAATGACTGCCAACCAATATATTGACTTATTAATCAAATGACACCACCAATGGTAAACGTGATCCATCATCATTTGATTTGGTTAAATAGTACTAAGTTCTGATTCAAAAAGATTGACTTATCATCTCAGGAATATTTTTATTGATCAAGTAACATAAAGGACTACAATATAATGGGGAGTGAAGTGTAATTAGGTACAAAACCATATGACATTGTCAGAGTGGTTATGGAACTGCATGACCGTGTGGCATTGTGGAGTGCAATTTGTGTCACAAGTATGACTGCAGACCAAAATTGCACAACACAAAGTTCAATTACCACTTAGTTGTATACTTTCACTAGCTTGTTAATGTTGTTGTCATTGTTTTGTTATTGTTTTATTTGTTTATTGTTTTTGTTGTTGGCATTGTTGTAGCTGTCATGATTTTCATTTTTTATTGTCAATATAATTGTGTTTGTCATTATTGTTGTTTTCTTTGTCATTGATGTTAAAGTTGTTGTTGTTCTTTTTATTGCCATTGCTGTTGTTGTTCCTGGTGTAATTATTGTTGCAATTGTCATTTTTATCATTATTGTTGTTGACACTGTCATTTCTGTTGTAACTGTTGATGTCAATTTCATTCTAATTGTTGTTGTCATTACCTCAGTCTGTTATTGCTGTTCCCATTGCTGTCATTGTCATTGTCATTGGTGTAAGTCTCATTGTCATTGCTGTAAGTCTCATTGTCATTGGTGTAAGTCTCATTGTCATTGCTGTAAGTCTCATTGTCATTGCTGTTAGTCTCATTGTCATTGGTGTAGGTCTCATTGTCATTGCTGTCATTGTCAATAGCTCTAAAGTGATTGACTCAAAAGTGTGTGATTACAGACTCAAATGTGTGCAATTTTAAATTTTTGTGGTTGCTGCCATTGGGAACCAACCAGATTGCAGGAAAAGCCAATTATTTCAAAATGAATATAATTACTGAAACAATCTATGCCCGAATCTCTGTAACACCAGCTGCCAACACTCAACAGCTATTTGCTGTGACATATGAGCAAGTCATTTAAAGTTCAGTGACACAGAAAAATAGACAAGTGGGAGCCAACTTTAAAAGCTGTATTTTTTTATTGCTTTTACTCAGTAATCAAGTAAGCCTGACATAGACAGGTCCAGACAGCTTTTACAGGTTTAATTTTTTCTCCTTCAGATCTGTGGAATCTCTACACTCACTTGCCTTCCATGCTGTGGGCTTGCCTGACCCAAGAAGTGGTTTGAGCGTTCCACATGCCACTTGTATCCAAGGTGACGTAGAAACAGCAAAGTTTTTCCTAAAACTCAGTCCCAATGTGATGGACACGATAATGGTCCTGGCTGTACCGGT
This sequence comes from Bergia sp. 'catenularis', assembly GCA_025434825.1. Lineage (NCBI taxonomy): Eukaryota > Metazoa > Cnidaria > Anthozoa > Zoantharia > Parazoanthidae > Bergia > Bergia sp. 'catenularis'. The sequence continues at coordinate 3,119 of JANRMR010186108.1, forward strand.
GTTGAGCTCTTCATCTTCTTCGTACAAAGGAAAGAAACTAAAAGAGATTTTGGACCTGTTTGACACACCCTCGCAGAAGTCCATTCAGGGACTGTTGACACTTCACTGCAAAGGTTTGGAGAAGTGGCCTCTGATTTACGTGGCAGCACGACAAGGCAATGTTCAACATATCAATAAACTAATTTCACAAGATGTGAACATTAATATTGAAGAGAGCAAACTTATTCATCTTGCTGCAGAACACAATTCAGTTGAAGTTTTGAAGGAACTTTTTGCATCTTGGGGCGTCTCTCCAGGCCAGGGACAACAAAGGGTGCAGTACGATTCATTTTGCAGCAAAAGGTGGCCGTACAGAGACTGTACTCTACTTGTTGGATAGAGACATGAGTTTGAGGGATGATGTCGGAATATATCATTATACCCCGTTACACCTAGCAGCATGGGAAGGTCACACAAGTAAGTGCTAGCGTAACTTTATTTACACCAGGCCACAAGATACCTCGTGTACCAGTCATGATCAGATAGAACTTTCAACTTCACTTTTCCATGATGTGATAATCTAATTGGTTATGTTGTCTCCTGAGACAAATTTATGTTAAGCTCTTACAAATGTATCAAGTTTGTAAGGCTTTTTAGAATACTAGAAGTTAGCAGTGGTACGGTAAGTTGAGCGCTGGATAATATAGGCTGATCACACTCGTATCATTTCAAACAAAAACATTTTTGATCGACTAATTTTCCTTAAGATGTTCACTAGTGCTCGTGTGAATATATTTGTAAATGTATCGTCGTTGCGAGAAAAAAAAACAACGAAAGACGTTCATAAACCTTTGAAACACGCAAATTATTTTGTCTCATCTTTCTTAGCATGCATACCTAATGAATGTATTATTGGTGACAGTTTCTTTGATTTCATAGACACAGCAGCAACCCTGATTACACGAGGAGCTGATGTCAATGTCGGAGAGCAAGGAACATATTACGAAGACATATACTGGCACTTCAAACCTTTCAATAATGACTTAAGCTGCGGTGTTAAAGATTACAGTGGCGACAACACCAACTGTGCATGAGAGTAATATGCCGGTAACCCCCATTCTTCTTGCTGCCAGACAAGGCCATTTAGAAACATTTGAGCTACTAGAACAGGCAGGGGGACAATATTTCGACCAACCAGTACTTTTCCTTGCTGTAAAGGGAGAGAATTTTGCGTTGCTGAAGAAGCTCGTAAATGCAGGACTTGATGTTACATCGCGTGGTAAGATGGATCGAAATCGAACTCTTCTTCACTTTGTTAACAGTGAAGAAGCAGCTGAGTATTTACGTGATCTTGGTCTTGATGTGATGGCACTGGATAATCTCGGCAGAACACCCCTCCACCATGCTGCCGCTATTGGCAACATTAAACTCGCAGATGTATTGACAGAGCATGGTGCTGATGCGAGTGCCAAAACATTAGCTGGACACACTCCATCAGTTTCTGCTGTGATTGGCAAGAACTGTACTCCTGATGTAGCATTATACTTCGTTCAGAAACTTAGAAAGTGTGGAAAAAAGAAGATTGCAAGTGATTTGGCCTTGCATTTTTCAAAATATTTTGGACCTGAGATAGCACAAATTTTACTTGACGCCGGATTTGAGGTGAACAAAAGGGGATATGGGCGTTCCACACCACTACATAGTGCCGTACAAGGCGACTCTAAAACGGCTAGACTTCTGATAGAGAGTGGAGCAAAAATGTATGTTACAGATTGCTTTGGCGAAATACCTTTACATCGTGCTGCAAGGCTGGGAAAGTTGGAAACTTTACATTTTCTTTTACTTAAGGATGCGAATTTGATCACAGCAGTTGATAAGCACAGGCAAACAGCACTCCACTTGGCGTGTGAATCGTGCAATGTTGAATGTGTCCAGTTTCTTCTGAATCATGGAAACAACGTAAAGGCAGTTGATCATGAAGGTCATAACGCGCTTCATAAGGTTGTGGGAACGTAAGGGGATGCTGCCCTAAGAATTGCCGAAACACTGCTGAAGCATGATGCAAATGATAGAGACAACAGAAGTAGTATTGTGAATGTAGCTAATAAGAAGGGTGGACTGCATTGCATTCCGCTGCTGTGTATGGTAATGCGTCTATGGTGAAACTGTTGCTGAAGTTTGGATTTGTAATTAATGCCATTAATAACAAAGGGGAGACACCTTTACACCTTACTGTCGATGTGCCAACGTTCAAACTTTTAGTAGAGAACGGTGCTAATGTCTCAATAGCTGACAAGGAGGGGAACACTGCGTTACACGTTGCTGCGCATAACTTTAATTACAGTACTCTAATCGTTGAGTATCTTCTTGATCAAAGGTCTGTAGACATTCATTCTCGCAACACACGAGGCAAGACGCCTTTACATCTTACTGCTGAAAAGTTACAGTGCGAGAAAGCGGAGATGCTCTTACAGAAAGGTGTACATGCCAATGCTGTGGACAATGACGGTTGTACAGCATTGCACATGGCAAATCAAGGCTACTTTCCTCCAACATTTTGGCAGGTGTTAATTGAAAGAGGTGCAGACGTGAATGCTGTTGACAAGCAAGGTAACACAGTGCTGCATATGGTCGCTGGTAGAACCAGAGGGCAAGACTTTTTAACATTCTTGATTGAGCACGGAGGCGATGCTACTATTGCAAACAAGAAAGGGAAAACAGCAGGTGATCTTCTTCAATTACATAACAGTTACCGGAACTCAAGGTTAAGAAGATTTGTAAATGAAATTTTGCAACGATTTTTGGGGTCAAGGTCTGGAGTTGTTGAAGAATAAGGCCAATATTCACACAAGTCATTGCATATGGAAATTCAAAATATTTAGATTTTGGCAGAGCTCAAAACATCATTCATCCACCTGTGTTACAAATTTTGTCAAAATATTCCCAGTTTTTTATTCAAACTTTAATTAATTTTGTATAAATCCTATTTGATAACGTCATCCCCTTAACGTAAAAATATATGTCTTTAATTTGACTATAGTTAATACAAGTTTCATTTTAATTGCTTAAGATCTTCAGGTTATATGTAAAAATTTGAGGTAGTACATAAAAAAGAAGGTAAAATTGATCCCTTTTCTGCGTGGCTTTTTTTAAAGGGTTGAAAACATCCTTTATATATAATTTTTCCTATGTTTCGATCGCGCATTTCTTGATCTGGTCCTGATCTAGTGAAAACGCATTATTCATGTATGATTATCATTCAGCTTGTTTGCCGAGTAACTTCGATAAATTCTTTCTAAGTGTTAAACAAAAACATAGTTATAACAAGTGATTTGTATCAAAATCAACTTTTACTCTCCGCAGAATAAGAACTAATTATGGGAAATTGAACATAAGATTTACAGGTGCAAAAGTATGGAACTGAGTTCAATTGACGAACGAACAAAACAAATTGGAAAAGAAAAATTTAATAGGAAAATGAAAAGCAATCTGCTGAGATCATACATCAAACCAAATGCTAACTAGCACTAATTATCCTTATTTGTTCTTTCATCCGAACAGCAATCAATTGCCATGAACATTTTACCTGCCATTGTCTAGTTTTTAATTGCCATTGTACATGAAAAATATTTAATTGCCACCATACCATATATTCTGTTCACATTTTCTTTTCACTGGTACTAATGATAAATTATTGTATTGTATATATATTGTATTGTATTGTATTGCGCATGAGAACATTCTGCGTAGAGTAAGAGCAAAGCTTCTGACATAACTAAGAATTAGTTGGGTTATTTAGTGAATAAACACCCTCTGCACTTTCTGTATCGAGCTGTACAGGCCCGAGGCGAAAAAATTGTTCGAAATGTTTCGAAATGAAACTTTGAGGGCATATTTTCATACGAGGGCATGTATAGCTCTATACAAAAAGCAAAGAGAGGGTTTATTGATTTTATGATTCAACAATAATTTTCTCAATTGGAAGGGCAAAGCGCGCGCGATGAACGCAATGAAGTAAAGGATAAATCTGTTGAGTTCTTTGTGTTTTGTTGTATTGAATTAGTAACTAGCTCCGTCTTCTTTTTCTTTGTCGCTGTTCCGATTCTAGAAGCTGGATTTTCGGCCATTCTATAGCAAGAACAACCAAAAACAAAAAGTTGTTTAATTGCTAGGAAGTGTTAGCAACTATTGGCCCTACTGTATCCAAAAATATTTGCCTTGTCAGTGTGCATCGCGTGATCGACTCTGACCAACAGCATCGTCCGTTTTCACTATGAAAATTATTGTTGAATTATAAAAAGAAACACAACTGTTTCAAATGAATGTAAATAAATATAATGGTCCATGAAGTGACTGCTATATGTAATAATCATAAATCTTAGTCAGAACTTTACTGTTTCAAATTGTCCTCTTTGCGTAGCTTCTTCGCGATGTTAATGTCGCTTTTCCAACTCTTCATCTTCAATTAGAAAACAAAATGCACTGACAGATATGTCGAACCGATTAAACGTTTTTTCCCTTCTGGAATACCAATCCTCTCGTGCAATAATTACCTCATAAATGTGAAACCAAATGTTCAAATTTCTCACCTTAAAAATGTGCTGTCCTTTGAAAGTTAAAGATATTTAAGTTCTTGCATTGCTGCCCAGGCAGTTTTTATCCCCTTGTTTACATTTTATGTATCCAACTGAAGCTTCAGGACACGCCCCATTTCATTTTACTGATACCAAGCCAAGCTGATCCATATGATGTTCAGAAAATTGATTCAATGTTTACCTTGATTCTGTCGCTTGAATCATAACGGGCATATCGAATAAGATTGATATTATGGGATAGCCTAATATTCTCAACGGTTATCATGCACTCTTCTCCAATATAGTCTAGCTATAGAGCATGAGTAAAAGTTTCCAGCAGGCCGTGACTGGGTTTGAATAGCTAATATTTGTGCTACCAGACTCGTTGCTCTGAATGAGTTGACTACCCCAATGTGGCGGCCTCTTGGTTGAAGAAAATGGACTTTCTGTCGGATAACTTCTGTGTCACAATACAACGGACTAAATATGGAATGAATGACAGAACTGACGGATTTTAAAATTATAAGTTGTTTTTAAAAGTCGCTGAAAATAAATTTGGCTGGAAAGGTTTAAAATGTACAGTTTTGTAATTTGTTTGCGGGGTGTTGTTGTTTACAGCATTCTATCTTGGAAATTTTTGAAACTATCTACTGCTGCATCGCGTTACGTGTGCTAGTTGGCTAAGGGGAATGTTCTTGTGTAACCATAACTGACCTCGTCTCTCTTCTGCCAGTTTAAACAAACGATTGAAGTAGAATGGGGATTTTTCTTCTGTACTGAAGAAAACAACCTTGCAGAATGTTTATCGCAATTAGCACATTTCATTTTGTAACGTCACAACTCTAAACTTTTACACTTTAATTTAATGAATATCTGGAAAACTACTGATCGTAGAAAGACAAAGTTAAAGTTTGTATCGCAATGATCAGTTCGACAATTGTGATCAAGTCATGAAAAAATGCCAGATTGAGCTTACCATTTAAAGAAATAATGTTTTCCCATTGTTCGAGATACGAAATTGTGTCCTGCAGATCTTCCAACCTCTGAAACCTATAAACCTTGAGGTCTGAAAAATGCAGGAAAAACATTGAGATTTGGGTTTTAAACCATGGGATTTACATAAAAGCACCAAAATGAAGAAAAGAACTTCGACTGATTCATTGCAGCGCCGACATGTGTTGCTCTTTCTTCAGTAGGGCTAGCAGCATTGTCATCAACTTTAACACTTCCTGGATCAATGTTTCGTTCGCCACTGGATCGACTCAGATTCCCTATGTTCGGCCTGTAAATCGACAAGGGAAAAAAACTAGAATATGACTGGCCGTCCCCACAATGAACAAAATCATTGCTTCAAAACCAATACGACTGCTAAGCAGGTGCATTTACAGAAAGTAATGCACGTTTGATTTTGGGCTGAATTTGATTGTGAGTTTAAATCATTTCGGCTCACTGTGAGATTTAGAGGTTAAACCGTGAGATGATACCCGAAACCGCGAGTCTCACGGTGAAACCTCTGCGGTGAAACCATGAAAGTTGGAAGGTTTGTCCTACATAGTCTCCCTGCAGGCCATTTTTTGGGCTCGTTACGCAATGCTCCTTCCCAGAAAGTAGGGGTACATTGCGTGACGAGCCGAAAGAAAGGCTGCGAGGGAGACTGTCCTGTAGGGAATCTGAAAAATGTAAATAAATTAGGACCTAACAGTGAAAAAGGGCAATTACTTCAAGTTTTATTGAGAGAAAATGTCGGCTGGCGAGCAACATCATTTTGCCCCTTTGAGACCTGGAACAACAAAAATATTGCATTCTTTGTCCCAGTTTTTTTCGACCCGGGAATAACTTGCAGACATTAAAGGCCGTTTGAGTACTGGAACGAGGAGGTGCATGACTTCCGGACGAATTGCAGTGCAAGCAGAACTTTCTTAATTTGTTCCTTTTGGACATTCAACGAAGTTTTCCTATCCAGTTACACCATTTGTAGGTAAGTACAGTGAACTCGGTCATCAAATAATCTTCTTTTTGATACAAATCCTTCATGACCAACCAGCCAACGCTCGAAAAACGTCCATATCACTTATCACGCATATGGAGATCTCAAAATGTTTTCGAACGACATGCAGCTTATAATTAATAAGTGTCCAATCATTCTCATTTTATCTGGATTATTCCCATTCTGCTTGAGAATCCCGACTTATGTGCGGTCGGGTTATAGGAAAAAGTTATTTTTTCGATAATAGTATTTTCGATTCTGAAGATCAAAAAGCCCAACTGATTGATTATAAGTTTCCGAATTCTCAATCGGCTTGCAAGGTCAGCCAAATGTTCCATTACTTTTTCGTGACATTGTTGATGCTGTAGATTTAAAGTACCGTGATTCCCCCTCAACTGACAACTGTTGGTTTGACAGTTGCCAGGCGCGTACCTGCCTATAAGCCAGGTAAACACTGGCTTACAAGTTTTTTCCCGGCGCTCTCAAGCACCGGGCTCTTTAGTAATGCTTTTGGGTCAGGGGCTACCATTGGCAGACGCCATTTTCGCTTGCACTGCGCAAGTCATTCTCGTCGCCAGCGCCAAGCGGTCACCATTTTACTGGGGCTTTGGGGTTGAGATTGGCACTGCGCAAGACAGGATGCTATTTTTCCTTGCTCTGCACAAGACAGGATGCTATTTTTGCTTGTACTGTGCAAGACAGGACACTATTTTTGCTTGCACTGCGCAAGTCAGGGCAAGACAGGGCAAGACAGGAAGTTATCTCCTTTATTAGAACCTAGTCCTCAAAGACATTGCTGTTGCTGTCCACCAGCTTCGTGGATTTAATAAATGCTTTGGAAATAAATAGCTATTTTTAAAAACAACGAAAACATTTGAGATCATAAAACGGGAAAATACTAATGTTGCTGTTAAAAGATAGAAACCACAGTGCTGATAGGCTTTTCTTCAAAAGCCAAACTGTTTTTTTTTAAACTCTATCTGGCCTCTTAAATCATTTGCGGTTATGATAGGGGGGGTGGGGAGCAGAAAGTGCCCACACCATCTTCAAACCACTATAGCTCAGCAGCGGTTGTTGATACAGCAACAATATTTGGTGACTTTTCCCAAAATTTATTGGGGAATCATTTGACCTGCCATTTTTGTTCCACTTAATTAAGTGATAAGTCTGGAAAATTTTTTCACAATACTTTTCAAAACACATTTTTTCACTGTTTTTGCATTAAAATTATCAATTTGGGCATTTCAAATGTATTTTCAATGTTTTCAAACATATTTTGAACTTGTTCACTAATTTATGAGTAATGCCTTAATTAATTAATATACTAAGTTTGGTTGGAAAAGCTTTAATGCTTATCGAGAAAAGTGCCTGCTGGCACTTTCTACCCCTCCCCCCCCCCCGACTGCGAGGAGGAAGGTAGGATTAACTGTGCTGGAATAATCCAAAGGGTTTAAATATCTTTTGTACAATTACTATA
>JANRMR010186119.1:0-11134 GCA_025434825.1 Bergia sp. 'catenularis'
GTGACATTTTGAAAATTGCGCAATACATTTTGACAAATCCAAGATGGCGGCGGTATGACGTTACTGTGACGTCATGTTGCGTCATACGTCCACTAAAAATAACTAAATTTGCTTAAGTTTCGTTTTGCTTCCTTTAATAGTTTCCGAGCTACGGACTGCACGCACTTTCTGCCCCCCCATCCCCTCACTTAGTTCCGGCCCGGAACATAAAAACTCGAGCATTCGCAAAGCCGTGAAAGAGCCCTTTTAATGTAGAAATGTCAAAGGCATTGATCTCACATATATGTTTTCTGAACATCTATAGATCTGTTTCACGTGACTGCACGTACCTCTTCCCACCGCTGAGTGATAAAAGGTTGTTACTCGGAAGCTTTTTCACTTCCCATAATACAGGCTTTGAGAGTAGCGAAGGCTGTCCCTCTTTTAAGACCATAGTGTTTATCCCAAGACAACAACATTCCACAAAATGAATCTTTCTTATCACAATCTTTGTAGTTGGCAATGCTGAAAAGATTTTCCCCACGGGGCACTAATTTCCAATAACAGTTGTTATTGTTTTTTGAAGCTAACGTCACATGTGATTTACCATTAAAGAAAGCTCCACTGTAAATGTTAGTCCATACCAAATCTTTTGATTGACCAAACTGTTCTATGCAATACAACCCGGATATTGAGCGATCGTATTTTCCAAGTTTGAGAATTGCAGTAGAAAAAGCATCTGTGATCACATTTATAGCTGGATCAAAGAAAGGCATGATTTTCTGGCCATAGTTAACCTTATAGAGGGGCTCGAACACCTCTACGGAAAGCAACTTGGTATGCATAAACTCCATTTCTGTCATTGGACATCACGTCACTTAATCCTATGATCTGTGTTAATAACATGTCTTTTAGGGCAGCAAGCTGTGCATAAAGCTCGCAGTACTTCAAACATTTGCCTGCTTCACTAACCAGATTTTTCTTTAACATGCTCTCGATCTTACCAGAAAGCTCTCCCATAAATTCAAATCCCAACGTCATTGGAACACGACAACTAACGATTATCATCTCGGCTTCTCTTAGTTGCTCTCCAGATTGTGTTACTCCATCTACATAAGCTTTCGACTCTCGAAAAGCTTTTATTATCCCACTTGCTTTTTCCGTAAGTTGTTCGTCTTGATGTTGCGCCAGGGCGTTTTCAATTTGTACCTTAACAATATCACCTATTCCATTTGGATCATGTCCCTTTCCAAAAAGACCAAGTATTTCTGCTACTATTGCAAAACCAGCACCAAACACTTCAGTTCGAGCAAACATTCCAGCAATTTGACCTACGATATTAATTGCTGAGTGGACAGCCCCCACGGGGTCACTTCCAGCATTGCCAAACATTGATAGGTTATCATTTACGGTCTTTAAAACGCGTGCAAGCTGTCTTTGTTCGCTGATGTTCTTTGTATCCCAATTGGATTCAAGCTGTTTCAACTTCGCTTGCGCGCGCGTAGCAACGTCGCTGTTGAACTCTGAAAGTTCGTTGATGATACCCGTTATCACGTTAGTTGGAGCATCTACGAGAAAGAGTATACATCAAAAATGTCTGTCAGTGTTTTAATCGTGTGTGTTCCAAGTTATGGATCACAAACTGTCAAACATGCACCTAGTTATCGACTACTAACGAGTTTTTGCTTTTCAAAAGGAAACTATACTTTATTTTCATCGACAGCTAGCTTAACTTGGTCATTTTGTTATTGACACCAACTCTTCCCCTCTGTGAGATAGTCATCGACAATTTGCGACGTCTCGAGAACACAACTAACAGGCTTAGTTAGGCTATAGTTATATGATGATGGTAACTTTATTGTAAAAAGGGTAACACTGACTATCGCAAGGATAATTTTAAATGGTCCTTAAATAAAATACAACAGTGTTAAAAACTACTGTAATCATTTAAAATATTACAAAGATAAAAATTACACTTCACCCCTATCCCCATCTCCACATCCATATCCAACCCAAACATACCAATAAGTCTAGAATCTATTCCCGATCCCACCAAGATCAGAATTATCAAAATTTATATTAAAAGAAGTTGAAAGAGGAACTAAAAAATAAAAGGAAAAACTGATGTAGATAAGGTGCTACTGAACAGGATTTCGAAGATGCTCTAAAAGTTTGTGTTTAAGAGAGGAAAGGGATATAGAAAACTTGACGGTAGTAGGTAGAGAGTTCCACAGCTTGGCAACTTTGAAAGCAAATGAGTTTTGGGTTATAGCGAGTTTAAATTTCGGTATAGAGAGGTGGTTATTGGTAGCCTGACGGTTTGAGATATTGTGAGAGTCACTAAATTTGCAAAATTTCTCAGAGAGATAGGGAGGGGCCTCATTGCTTAAACATTTGTAAATTTGAATCGCTCTACAAAAGGTAATACGACCAATAAAGGGTAACCAGTCTAGCTGCTTAAAAAGCTCAGTATACGTACTGTTCATTTCTGTTGAAGTCTTAATATCAAGGATTATTCTCCCTGCATATTTCTGTAGTTTGGTTATCCAATTTAGAACTTCCTTGCTGATGTCACCCCAAACTATACATCCGTATTCGTACAGTGGGGTAACCATTGCTTTATGGAATAACTGTCTGTCATGGGTGGATAAAAACGATTTAATTCTTCTTAGTAGAACAAGGCGTTGAGAAACTTTTGAACAGACGTAGTTCAAATGACTGCCAAGGTCAGCTGCTGATCTATTACTAGACCACGAAGTTTGAGTTTTTCGACGTGGTTATGGGGATGCTACTGATGGAGATATCTAGGCACTGGGGACGTTGGGAATGTAGTCTGGCATGCGTACCAACAACCATGCATTTGGTCTTGGGCATGTTTATGACCATGCCATTACTGTTCACCCACCTTTTAAGAGTTTAGAATTAGCGATCATGATCTGTTTGAGGTTGTCCATGGTTTTGGCAGTTGATCTTTTGGTGATGTCGTCCGCATAAATGTACCAGGATAGAAGTGGATCGCAGTCCTGACTTAAACTGAAATCGTTCATGAATATGATGAATATAATACAGGATTTGTGGAACGCCGGAACGAATCACAAGCTCAGAGGAGCAGTGGTTGTTCAATTTGACAAATTGTTTACGGTTGTGTAGATACGACCTGAACCATTCCAGGCTTGAATTGGTCAGATGATAGTAAGCTAGCTTATTGATTGATAAATCATGGTCGATTAAATCAAAGGCTTTTCTCAGGTCTACTAAAAGCAGACCGTTCAGAGAGCCTTTGTCCATGTCCAACAATAGATCGTCTTCCAATTTGACGAGGGATGTGATACATGATAAATTTGGTCTGTTACTTGATTGGTTGTTGAGGAGCAAATTATTCTTAGTTAGCCAGGGCAAAAGCGATACGGCGACGTTACGTTCTAGCAATTTGGACAGGACTGGAAGGATTGATATTGGGCGAAAATTTAGCTTCACCTCAATATCTCCATCTCTGTGTAAGGCTGTTACTCTGGCAAGCTTCCATTATGTGGGAAAAATACATTCCGTGATACTTTTATTGTAGATTTTCGCTAAGTGGTCCGCTATTAATGGGCCCGAGCATTTCAGGGCTTTTGAAGGAATGTTATTCGGACCCGTGGCTACAGTGGCAGATAAAGACGACAATTGATTGACAATAAGCTCGCGGTTAATTTGCGGTATAGTGAATTTTTCGTCAGGTGGTATAGTAGCATCAAGAAAGGATCTCAGACGAGTCATACTTGTGCTTCGATCATCAGATACAGAGTTGTCATCTGTACTAGTATTGCTTTCATACCATGAAGTCATATTATTAAACTGATTTGCAATTTCCACTGGGTCTGTAATTAAGCTGCCATTATCTGCTTTGACAGCTAAGGGCGTGAGATTTGACTGATTAGTTCCTGAAACTCTGTTTTAGATGGTCCCAGAAGACCTTCGTATTACAGCCGTTTTCATTAATAATCTTTTTGAAGTAACCGATTTTGGCAGCGCGAATTTCATAAGTAGTTATAGCTCTTGCTTTCCTAAATAAAGCCCAGTTTGACTGCAACATTGATCTCCTAGTTTGTTTCAAGGTGAGCTTTTTTTCTTTTTCTGACGGTCTCGTTGCAATCTTCGGGTGACCATCGGAGCATGCTTGTTTAAAATATCAGTAAACAAACTAGACCAAACATGTAGCATATCATTGCAAGAGTTTTCAGAGTCAATTAGGTGCCAAGGAACGTTCTCTAGATGTTCAATAAAGCTGTTTTCTTCAAAGTGTTTAAAGTTCTTGTACTGAATAGTTGTGTGGCTTCGCTTAGTCTTGAACTTTATGCGTGTCATGAATTATCTCAAGCATTCAATCAATTACCTGTCAATTAACTACAAATCAAATACTATTGCATCACTAATTATATTCTTGAACTATTCAGAAAAATAAAATTCCAGTAATGTCAGTCTGATCTCTCTCAAACTCGTGCCGACTCCCGACCTCTGACCGTCATGTCGAAGTCAACAGACCTCACGCACTTGAGGTCTGTCAGAGGTTCATACAAGGGACATTGTACACAGGACATTAAACGCGCAGAACGCACGATGGCGGATCCAAAAGCCATAGACCACACAGAACTCAAGGCAATCATAGAACGCCTAACACGTCGAATGGACGAAATCGCTAGAATGGACTCCACCATCGTCAAGGAACTTCGGACTGAAGAAGAAATCGAAGAGGAAACAGAACAAGCCCTCGGCTTTCAAGACAATATAGGTTACTGAATCATCATGATCAACGATTTTATTCACAACTCACCGGTGAGTACGTTCCAATCTCACGTAGAAGAGGCTAAACTAATGACGCGAACGACACACATTAACCTTCCAAAAGTTAGCATCCAACCCTTCAACGGGAACGCTCTAGAATGGCTTACGTTCTGGGACAGCTATTCCAATGCTGTACACAACAATCCCAGTTTGACAAATATCGACAAGATGAATTATTTAAAAGGAATGGTCTCAGGAGAAGCCGCGCGCACAATCGCTGGTCTGCCTATGACGTCAGTTAATTATGAAAAAGCCATTGAACTGTTAAAAGAACGTTTCGGGTAGAAACAGATTCTAATTAACGCCCACATGGAATCATTATCAAAACTCAATACGCCGTCCTGCGATGTACATCAGCTTAGAGCCTTTTACGACAACTGTGAAAGCAACATACGCGCACTAGAAGCACTAGACGTTCAAACGGACTCTTACGGAAGCTTACTGATCCCGATACTACTTAAAAAAACTACCTGAAAATTTACGTTTTTTGTTGTTTAGAGCTAATCCTCAGACAGACAGCTCATTTAATGATCTCAAGAAAGTACTTTGCCAAGAAATCCAAACAAGAGTAAAAGGTCACTTATTTGAAGAATACGAACAGCCGGCCAAGTCAGACGACATATTTATTCCAGCCGCTAGCGCTCTACCTAACGAATACACAACGTAGTTCTCAGACTAACGACAAAGCGCAACCACGCCCATGCATATATTGCGATGGAAAGCACCGCTCAGACAAATGTGAAAGAGTCGAAACAGCTAAAGACAGACGAACCATACTTATACGCAAAAAGAGCTGCTTTAACTGTCTTCGTTTAGGTCACGTACACTAAACATAACTGCTATTCCAAAGGCAGATGCCTCACTTGTAAACAAAAACACCATACATCTATCTGTGAAGCATCGGATACACATCCAAACCAAGCAAAACAGGAAACAAAGCAAAACAATACGCCTCAGGGCCAAACTCCAGGTTCAGCTATGACCACCTTGGCAACCAACACAACAAGCGATAACGTCTTAATACAAACCGCTGTAACCGACGTCAGCGGACCTTTACGTAAATGCCAAGCACGTATCCTAATCGATACAGGATCACAGAAAACATTCATCACTCAACAATTAAAGGACAAACTGCAACTAAAGGTCATTCGGAAGGAAACATTAAACATAACAACCTTTGGATCAGGTCAAAGCATTAAGCACACCTACGAGACCGTAACGTTTACCTTAAACGCGGTAAACGCGGACATTAAGTTGATAGCTCTAGTCACGCCGATCATCTGCCCACCAAAGATTCTCAATATTGCCAATTAATATAAAGCGGAAGGTGATCGCAACACAGATAGATTACACATAGACATACACGTAGGAAATGATTTTTACGCTCAAGTTATGCTCGGAAACATTAAGAAATCCCACGACAATCAATGGATGGCCATAGAAAGAAAATTTGGCTGGATGCTCGCCGGACCAGCGCCAAATATGATTGAACAAAAGACGCTAAATACATTGTGCCAGTTTATCAATACAAGACCTAGCAGAGACAACGAGCTCAACAAAACACTTAAGAAGTTCTGGGAAATAAATACAGTTCCAGATGAATGCTGCGACAACGATGTAATAGAAGTCCAGAAACACTTTCAGGATACAATCAAATTCAATCAAGACACTGGAAGATATAACGTAAGACTCCCTTGGAAGGATATCAAACAAGATCTACCTACAAACATCACATTGGCGAGGAGGAGGTTGAACAACCTTCAACACTCCCCGAACAAGAAAGGCCCAAACCTTATCTGTAAATACGACAAACAACTACGCTACCAGCTCAAAAGAGGATTTATTGAGCACGTTGAAAACCCAAAAACACACCAAGCCGTCGTACATTACATGCCTCATTTTCCCGTGTTTAAAGACAGCACTACCACAGCTATGATAATCGTATATGATGCATTAGCAAAGATAACACCGAAAGCACTGAGTCTCGATGACTGTCTTTGCACCGGCCCAAATCTGATGCAACAACTAGAAACCATGTTACTAAATTTCAGAAAACACACGGTGGCATTCATAGCAGACATTGAAAAAGCATTCCTTCAGATTGAGCTTAATTCTGAAGACAGAGACGCGACAAGGTTTCTCTGGCTTAAAGATATCACCAAGTCAGCGAATGATCCAAACAATTTAATCGTTTACAGATTCTGTCGCGTACTGTTTGAAGCCGCAATATCTCCTTACTTGCTGAATGCTACTATACAGCACCACCTTGCAAAACAACACGGCTGGGTGTCTGACAACCTAAAAGGATTTATTTACATGGACAACGTAGTAACAGGAGCGAAAAATGAGTCTGAAGCTTTAGAGTTCTA
Source organism: Bergia sp. 'catenularis' (assembly GCA_025434825.1). Classification (NCBI taxonomy): domain Eukaryota; kingdom Metazoa; phylum Cnidaria; class Anthozoa; order Zoantharia; family Parazoanthidae; genus Bergia; species Bergia sp. 'catenularis'. Next base: position 7,173 of record JANRMR010186119.1, read on the forward strand.
TACCTCATCTGGAGAATATTTCCAAAAAGCAGGCATGAACTTACGCCAATGGACTAGTAACTCCAACATCCTAAACAGTCAAGCACAGCATGATGGGGTAAATGCAGAACAAATAATCAAGGTTCTAGGCATAATGTGGAACTCAAAAAAAGATACATTGTCATTCTTTTTGGATAAACTAGGCAAAGATGTCCACAGAGAACATCTCTAAGCGATTAGTATTAAGTCTAGCATCTAAACTGTTTGACCCACTGGGGTTCGTAGAACCAGTGACAGTGAAAGCGAAAATCATGATGTAAGAGCTGTGGAAACAAAATATTACGTGGGACGAGGACCTCCCAGAAAACTGCAAATAAAGTTGGCTTAAATGGCTAAAGGAATTGCAGGACTTGTCCTCTGTAGAAATACCCAGACAGTACTTCAAGAGTACCCATAACGAAGTTCAGCTTCACATGTTCTGTGACAGCAGCAACTTAGCATACGGAGCCGTGGCCTATGTCAGACGCATTATTTCTGAGGGAGTAAGATGCACATTCGTCATGTCAAAGAGCAAGGTTGCACCTATAAAACAGCAAACACTGCCGCCACTGGAATTACTCGCTGCACAACTCGGAGCAAAACTGTCATGCTACATCTCAAATACATGCAGCCATTTCAAATAATATTATGGAGTGACTCTAAGATTACGTTGTCATGGATATCCTCGACTAAACCTTTAAAACAACAATTCATTCAGCATCGAGTACAGCAAATCAGAGACATCACGACACAGAGTACATGGAGATACTGCCCAATAGCATCCAATCCAGCCGATCTCATTATTAGGGGAGTAGACACCAAAGTGTTCATTCCTAAGCTTCAAGACTGGATCCAAGGCCCATCGTGGCTAAAATACCCACCACAAGAATGGCCATCAAGCGATAAGGTTCAAGACACAGACAACACTGAAGACACACAAGATACATCATCTGCAAGCATCAATCTGACAAACGCAAAAGAAAATATCAGCCTGTCGAACGTCATTGATATCACCAAATACAGCACCTTGGATAAAGCAACAAGAATCACAGCGCTTGTAATTCGTTTTATAAGGAAGTTAAGAGGGAAAACAACGCAAAATACAATCACCGCCATAGGTATGTGCATGGAGCACGCACGTGACACTCTTATCAAGTCAGTACAACAAGCACACTATGAGGAGATCTTGGTAAAGCTCAAAGACAGTGATAAAGTAAAAACAAACCCGCCAATAACACGGCAACTGGACTTGCATTTCGGTGTTCTAGCTAGTAAAAAAAATGGCAGGGCGCCCTAATTTGCATATCATTAATATTCATGATTTCTGGACAAAAATGACAGGGCGCTGGGAAAAACGACAGGGCGCTGCGCCCTTTCGTTTTGGCCTAGTTAGAACACTGCATCTACATGAAAAACAGCTTGATACGATGTCAAGGAAGACTACATTACGCCCATCTACCGCGTGACACCAAGTTCCCCATTTTGATTCCAAGAGAAAGTCATCTTGCGACACGCATCATCAGGGCCACACACGTGAGGGTTCTACAAGGCGGCGTACGTGAGACACTGACTCAACTCAGACAATCCTACTGGATTCCCAGAGGCAGACAATTTGTGAAGGAACAGCTAAAGAAGTGCGTAACATGCAGGAAAGTGGAAGAACCGCCATTCCGTTCAGCTATTACTCCGCCATTACCGGAAATTAGAGTCACAGGGACACAACCCTTTCGAGTTACAGGAGTCGATTATGCAGGTCCATTATACATACTAACAATACGAAAGAAGCCGCCAAAGTCTACATCTGCCTTTTAAACTGTGCAGCAATACGAGCAGTACATCTCGAATTGGTAGAAGACGAAACAGCCGATGCGTTTCTGAAAGCCTTCAAAAGGTTCGTGAGTAGAAGAGGAATTCCAGAATACATGATCTCAGATAATGCCAAGATATTTACAGCAGGCTCCCAAGAACTAAAACCACCCAAAACACAAATACTGGAGGCAGAGGAATCTCAAAGACTCCTAGCAAGTCATGGGGTCAAGTGGAAATTCATCACAGAGAGAGCACCGTGGTGGGGTGGTTTTTATGAGAGAATGATTGGATTAGTCAAGAGAAGACTCAAGAATACCATTGGAAACACATAATTGAATATTATAGAATTGCAAACTGTTCTCACCGAAGTTGAAGCGACACTAAATAGTCGCCCACTTACGTATCCTATACGGGCCTCGATGACGGTCCACCCATTACCCCATCCCATTTCCTCTGTGGACGCAGACTACTAACGCAACCAGACACAAATGAAGAATCAGAATATACGCCTCAAGAATCCGCCAATGATTTGTCACGACGAGCAAAATACCACCAGAGTATAATGCATGCTTTTTGGAGACTATGGCAAAAGAAGTACCTAACCAGCCTCAGAGAACAACATGCTACCCAGGCTAAGAAACTAATCTCAGGAGAAACAATCGCAAAAGGAACAGTTGTTCTGGTGCACGATGACATACCCCGCAATCAATGGAGTCTCGGAGTCATCACACAACTACATCAAGGAAACGATGGGTTTATTCGCTCCGTAACCTTACGAAAGGGAACTGTATCTCAAGACCGATTGAGAAACTCTATCCCATCGAGGTGGTGGTGGAAGAAAACCAACGGAAAGATCAGCATAAAGACAAACAGGACACCTCTAGAAGAAAAATTCCACAAAGAGCTGCAGCAAAAAGAGCTGTTGAGAACATTAAAAAACTCTCTGAACTATAAGAACTGATCTGAACATTCTGTACTTCTCTTTTTTAAACCTTACACTCTATTGTATACAAAACTTTACTGCTGGCCCGGGAGGATGCCATGAATTATTTCAAACATTCAATCAATTACCTGTCAATTAACTACAAATCAAATACTATTGTATCACTAATTATATTCTTGAACTATTCAGCAAAATAAAATCCCAGTAATGTCAGCCTGATCTCTCTCAAAATGCGCTTGAAAATAAGAAGCAGGGGTAAATGATCGGAAATTCCAACGTTAACAGTGACAAGGCTCTGTATTTCCATTGGATTAGTGCAGTAAACGTGATCCAAAATTGAATTGGATTCTGGTGTGGTAACGGTGTCCACAAGTTGAGATAACCCAGAGTCTAAAAGCGACTTAAAAAGACCTTGGTTTGGATGGGCAATAAAGTTAATGTTGAAGTCGCCTATAAGAATAACATTGTTTCTTTGACTTAGTACATTCTGAACATTGTTGAAAATCGCTATATCAGATGAGCAGTTCGAGTCGGGAGGTCTGTAAATAAAGCCAACATGCGTTGAATTTCTCTGACCAGGAGCTAGCTGCAGCCATAGTAACTCTGTATTAGTTGTTTCGAGATTTATTTTCCGTGCAGCATGTAAAGTTTTGTTGACATACACTAGAATTCCACTACCGGCTTTGCCCTTACGGTCTTTGCTTGTAATCATGAACTTCAAGGAGGGCTTTAGTCGTATTCTTGTTGAGGTGCGTTTCTTGTATCCCTAATATATCGATCTGTGTGTCAGAGAGAATACTTTTCACTTCATCTAGTTTGTTGGATAGTGCCTGAATATTCCAGGAAACGATGCTAATTCCTTCGTTAGTCCTTTTTTTTGAAACTCGTAGTTTCCAGAGCTGCCATGTTGGATTTGATTGTTGGCAGTAGCCGTTCTATGGGATGATAAAGATGGCCCTAGGTTTGGATGAAAATCTCCGCTCATATTGTGTAGTTCCAGAAAATATCCACACTCCCCCCATGGAAGGAATCGGAAATTCCTGGGGGGAGGGGGGTAGCAGAGGCACCCAAATTTCCGGGGGGGGGATCCGTGCTAAGAACATAGTAAACGGATATAATATATGCCAAATTCTGCCAGAAATTAATTTTGCGCCTCAAACCCCATTTTCAAACGCACAAACCATTGCGTGCA
>JANRMR010186163.1:0-20460 GCA_025434825.1 Bergia sp. 'catenularis'
GTTTTGCTACAGCAAACTTATTTCTTACAAAATATTCTTTGTCACTTTGTTCAGCACCCCTAGCTCAGATTCTGCTCCGCCGTCCCTGTTACATGTTACATATATTCATATTTTTGATTATCCGGACTATTTACCCAAGTCCCAATGAGTCCAGATAATCGAGGTTTGACTGTAGGGGTAATTTCAACCCTCTTTCACTTGTATTACTAAGGAAAAGCAAAGGTGTATGCAGACTTGAAGATATTTGCAGGCCCGGGGGAACCAAGCTGTGCAAGCTCCTAGGGGGTCTCAAAGAGTACATTTCATAACTTTCTGAGCACAGTTTTAATATCTGGCACTGCCAAGACATTCAAGACCTTAAATTATGAAATCAGTAAATTTCTGGACAAAACACATTAAAATTAAAGCAATTTGAGTTTAAGACAACCTTCTTTTTCAAATGTCTGATACAGTCGAACCCTGCTATTTCGAACTCGGTTAATTGGAACTCCCTGCTATTTCGAAGTCAGACCGAATTCCTTTGGCCTTAATTTTCAGTCATTTACTATCAGTTATTTTGAACCCCCGCAATTTCGAACTATTTTTCATTTCCCCTGAGAGCTCGAAATAGCGGGGTTCAACTGTATATATAAACCTTTAAAATGTCCAGTGTTTATATATCTATCATTGTCTCATTTAAAGAAAACACTTTGAAAGCTTTGTTTTGCCTTATTTATACCGGTTTTGCCAGTATGTTTAAGATTTTAAATTCTTACAATGATTTAAGTAAAACTTTATTTGCAGATTTTTCTAGTTTAAGGTTTTCTCAGGCTCCAATCTGCTGCCTATAGGCTGTGTACACCCCTGGGAAAGGGTGAATCCGAGAAGGTACATTTTTAACTGTATCTTTCTTATACTTTTTAGTTATTCACAAAAGGACTTGATAACACCTTCAGAACCATTTGGATAACTAATGGTAATCCCGTAAATGGAAGTGGATTTTCCAAAAACGTACTTTAAAGTGAAAATTTAGTGTTAGCCTCCTATAGCAGCACTGAGTTGGATACCTGTAACAGCCTAGTGTTTGTCATCTGAATCACTACCTGGCCTGCTTATCAGGCTCCGGACCTGAAGGAAATCAACAAGTTTATTTACATCATTACCACAAGCAAGATCAATCACATCAGTCGGCATTCTGTTACGATGGTATGGATTAGGCTGAACACCAGCCTCATCACAAATAAATCTAAACTCGCCACCAAAGTCTTCAGCACTACAATCAATTGCTATATTTACAATTTCACCCCATGAAAATAGCAATGGATCCGTGGCAGCACCAAATGGCCCGAAGTCAACCAACAATACTTTTCCAGGTGCTCGTCTGTACACATCAAAAACAAATGAACCGTCCAGAAATTTGTGAGCTACCTTCTTGTTATAAAACTGAATGATGTCGTTACAAATATCAACCTCGTGCTCTGCTATATACTCATAAAACCTTGTCGTATCTCTCTGTGAAATAGCAACCAGTTCATGATTCTTTACAAAGCACCTGAACTCCATACCGGGCGAGATTTCTACCCATTTTCGCAGCACCAACTCGAAGCCCTCCACCATCTCCCCCTCGCCATCTTCACAGTGTTTGAAACTTTCACACACATCTGCAGCGATAAGGTCGGAGCTCTTCAGCAGCAGATACACATCACTTGGACATGAACACTTCAGGGTTCCATCAAGACTTATCCACGATGCATCACGTGGTGAACTCCAATTCAGTTTCGGGAACACAGTTCCGCCCAAATCAACAATTGCCTCCTTGATTTGCGAATCAATTTCATTGAATTCTGGTGCTGTCGCTATTTCTTGATCAGGATCTTCTTCAAGCGCTTGCCATTCATCAGTATCGTTATCACTTTCAGCGTTGTTTGTGTTTGTCGTCGATGAATTATCTCCTGGAAGAACAACGCTGTCCGCCTTCAGATAATCTATGAACTCTTTTGGCAGTGGAATTACCCTACTTCTGATTGTGTTGTTTTTGAATCTCGGGTACCAACTCGATAACATACAGTTCAAAACCTGTTGTTGCTTCATTTTTTGGGGAAAAAATACTTTCTCTGAAAAAAAACTTACTCTAATCTTGCATCATCCGCCTCTGGTCGTGCGCGAAACTTTTTGGTAGTTTCCAGTCTACCTGAGTCAAATTTAGCAAAATTTCGACGTAGGGCCATGGGTACGACAAGTATTAAATGAAAAGAAGAAAGGCAATTTTTAACTTAATTTTTAGAGACATTTTTTGCCTATATTTGAAAAAATATATCATTTTTTATTTTTTATGTTCTCATACAGCTCCCACCAACCTCCCATCTCTCACCTCCCAACCGCACCTTTCATCCCATGATCCTTTTGGATGTTTTATGTAAACACAGCGCGCGCAGCCTTGTGGGTGAGAGATTTATTCTTTGCGATGGCCCGGATAAAAACAACATGGCGGCGACCATGAAGTGGAAGAAAATAACGAATTCTACTGGCCCTTCGCCAAGGCCAAGACATGGCCATCGAGCAGTATCGATCAGAGAGCTAATGGTAGTGTTTGGTGGAGGAAATGAAGGGATAGTGGATGAACTGCACGTTTTTAATACAGGTAAACATTCGAACCAAGATGGCGTCGCCGCTAAAGTTGGGTTGGCGCCAGTCCGCCCTTGCTTTCGAAATGTGATTTGTGACTGTCTTCTCACGGTTTTCCCCGATTTTCAGTTTTCTTCACCTTAGAATCTTTCTCTTTCAGCTACCAATCAATGGTTTGTCCCTGCGCTAAGGGGAGATATTCCCCCGGGTTGCGCAGCTTACGGTTTTATTTGCGACGGAACTCGTCTTCTCATATTTGGTGGAATGGTTGAATATGGACGTTACTCAAATGAGGTTAGTTTTTAAAAATTAGTCCTGAGTTTTATTATTCTTTGTCAAACTGACACGAGAACGTGTAAAAAGGAGTGAATTGCGCTGTCGTTTTATAATAGGTTGGTGATATATCTTGTTTGTACAGTGTTGCTCTCTCAGGACCGTAATTGAACCCCGCTATTTGGCTCATTAAAAATTCTAATACTTAGTTATTCAAATGGCGTTGTCGAAGTGAACGGATGTTTATACTTTCCTTGCATCACTGGGTGCCGTAGTTGTCGTACTTGTTTTTATTTTGAGTATACACTTAAAAAAGCCGGATGACTTCTCGCATGAAAACACGAAAGGAAAGGAATAGCGCGCCAGCGCGTGTATATTGGCAATTTGCCACAAATCCCGAAAGGATGCGTGATTTTTAACAAAAGTATAATAAGAGCGCTTACGAATTATAGTAATCACCGAAAATCTGATGTTGAAAGGAGCAAGATCTAATAAATTTTTGAGACAAAGATAAGTGTTCTTGAGATGTTGACTTGGTTTTATTTTTCGCTTTCCGCCCATCTTATTCCTGAACGGAAAGAATGTTATCGAAAGAGCGAACTACGATTTATTTGTAGCTATTCTCTCGGCTTTAACTGGTGGTAGAAAATATCGTTATCTTGATTTCGCGACCTATTCTATGTTTCTTTTTACCTTTTGATACTTTAAAAAAATTTTTGTATGTTTTAGATTAAACAATCCGTGTCGCTCAGTCAAAATTCGTGAAACTGAGTGGTCACGAATCACAGCCTTTCAGTTTTTCGGAACTTTCAGTTTCGAAGGTTCGACATCGGTGCTTTTGTTGCTAAACGTGAGTTGATTTACTTTCATTTTACATTTTCATTAGTCGCACTGCATTATGTAAGTTTTTAAATGAAGCAGAAAACGCCATAAATTGAATTAATATAATGTTAAAATATTTTCTGGTTTTCAAAATGAAGCGTGATAGTGTTTTCAGATGTTTTTGAAGTTCCGTGGTTGCTGAGCAATGAAACTCAAATGTCGTCGTATTTGATAGGTTCAGAAAATAGAATGATTAACTGAAGGGCTGGATATTGCAACATGATCTTTAAGTGAATGTTTTAATATCAATCAGTTGAGGAATTGAATAGTTTTTATTTCTTAAGCCACTACAACTTGAGAATATAGTTGGCACTGAAACCCAGTTTATAAAAGTTGTTTTTTTTGTTAAAAGAACAAACTTTGTAACAGCACTAATGCTTGCATTTGCCCAGACTTTGAGAAGTTTAGAAAGATCTTGGACTTGTACTCTTGTTCAGATTTATGAAAGTTTAATTTTAACTAAAACAGTTTATATTAAATGTATAAAAACCAGGAAAAGTCAAGAATAATTCATTTGTGGCTGCATTTCCCAAAAAATTTGGAACAGTAAGCGTCAATTAAGCTATCTAGTTCTTAGTTCATAAAAAAAGTAAAAGAAATGTGAAGTGTTCAAAAGCTTATTAAAATGCAAGTTAACACGTGTAAAAGTCAATCTTGGCATTTTAAATGAATATTTTTTGTTTACTAAAGAGTTTAATTGCATAACAACATATACCTATGTACAGATTTATTTAGGCAACTTATCATATCAAAATGAAAAAATAACAAAAAGTAAAAAAATTTTCTCCAAAATCCAGATTTTTCGATTGGCAGACCTCTCATTTCCAAGGAAATTAAGCATCAGTGGGGAGAGATCTGTAAATCTGTGGGATGCTGGACACATTTGAAGATGACTTTGGGTGGAAATTTCTTGCTATCTGCTGTGACAGTTAACACAATATTTGTAAAACATTTTCTTTATGATATATTAGTATGTGTGGTATGCACACTTTTGATTTGCATTGTTCCAAGCATTGTTTTGCTTCTAAATTCCCAACTTTATTGCTCATTTGTTGTGAATACAACCACTGCAGCTGTTGTTTTAGCGAATTTTTTAAAGCTTCATCATTTTGTCATAATTTTATTCATAGCCATTAAAACAGTTTTGGGGGTGCAACTTAAAATCGAGTGTTTTCCAAAACTAAACCATTCACAAAGAAGTTGTTGCAGCTCATTTTGTGAATGCGGCTTAAAAATGAATTACTTTGTTATATGTAATTGTACCTAATTAGAAGTTAAAGAACTTTGCAGAATGTTATCTTTGAACTGTTTATAAATGCTTTCATCTGTTACAGCTTTATGAATTACAAGCTAGTCGATGGGAGTGGAAGAAATTGAAACCTAAACCCCCTAGCCCCCCTGGGGTTATGCCATACCCTCGGCTGGGACACAGTTTCACCCTGGTGGGACACAAAGCTTACTTGTTTGCTGGCTTGGCCAACGACAGTGACGATCCAAAAAATAATATTCCAAGGTTTGTTAATGAACTGTACATTCAATTAACATCATTCAGTATTTTAACCCTTTCAGCCCCAAACATGACATATGGTATATTGCTAAATTCTCCTAAACTGTATCCTACTTTCCTTTTAAACAGTTTGGGAGAATTTTGCTTTTCATACTAGATAGCTTGCTGTGTGAGATCAATTCCTTTATTCTCACAACCAAACAACTTACTTTGTAGTGATATTGTAGGGGGAAAACAGATGTTGATAAACTGGCTGGGGCTGAAAGGGTTAAACATACTTGTAACTTTGAGACATACTGTATATGAATTAACTTAAACACATTTTCTTGGCTGTAGTAAACTGCATTTCTATTCATCTTTATTGTCAAGAACAACAAAAGAAAATGTTACCTATTAACTACATCGTACTCAAAAAGTTTTACCTAGAATTATAGCAGTCAGGTAGAAAGATTTGCAATTGATCATTATATTATGGTGACTGTTTATTATAAATTCAGTATGAAAAACAAAATGATGCAGTGGAATAAGATTGGAATGCTTCACTGGTAGGAAAAGCAGTTCATTGCTAGAAAATACTGTAGTGGACTTGAGATTTTGTGCAGTTTTTTTATATTTATTTTTCAAAGAATTGGGAGAAAATGAGTGATATGCATAAAAAACCAAAAGGTTCCATAAAAATTTGGAAACTCCCAGAGAAGTCAGTGAGGTTGTCTAGAATGCAATGGAATAAGATTGGAATGCTTCACTGATAGGAAAAGCAGTTCATTGCTAGAAAATACTGTAGTGGACTTGAGATTTTGTGCAGTTTTTTTTTAATATTTATTTTTCAAAGAATTGGGAGAAATTGAGTGATATGTATAAAGAATCAAAAGGTTCCATAAAAATTTGGAAACTCGCAAAGAAAACAGGGAGGTTGTCTAGAATGTCTGAATTATTATGACAAATATATTGGTTAATACCACTCACCAGGTATTTAAATGATTTGTACGTACTGGACATTGGAGCTAACCACACACTTCAGTGGGAAATGCCCCAGCAATATGGTACAATCCCTTCCCCTCGTGAGTCCCATACAACAACTGCATGCTCCAATCCCGATGGCTCAAGACCCAGACTAATTGTGTATGGAGGAATGAGTGGTTGCCGACTTGGAGATTTGTATCAGTTGGATATTGGTAATTGTGTTTGTTTAAGTTTTATTTTCATATGTCTGTGTATTTTTGCAATGATTTGCTTACTTTGTGTTTGCATTTGTTATCTAACATGTTTTGTAAGAGTTTTTGACTGTTAGACTTTTTTCTTAGTTCTTATTCAGTGACTATGCTCATTAATTTGGTGGCTCTGCCTTAATATTTTCCGCTTTTATTGGTTTGGGATTTGAAGGAGCCAGAAACAATTGTAGAGGTGCACATATTTTCACAGGTTTACAGTCATAATTGAAATTAATCTTATGCATTTTCTCAAGTATTTGGGTGACAAAAAAAATTTATGTGAAGCGTTTTTCTTCAGGATATGTAAAGGGTTTCATTTTTTTGTTTCTATGCATAAATATGGAAATTTATCAAATGAAAAGTGATTGTTAATTAAATTTGGTTGATGATCAATTGATTAGATTAGGACCCAGGCTATACATAAAAGGTAACTTCAGACTTTGATCTTTCTCATTTCGTAATTTTTCAAGGTTCCCACGGTCAGTCACTGAAAGACATTTTATTTCAAGGACAGGGAATAGTCAGGAAATTTTGTTTTGAGTCGGGGAATATCTATTTTCTTCGTCAAGTCAGTGAAAACAGGACTGCCACAGAGTCAGGAAAACTTGGGAGTTTTGAAAAAATGGCAAAAATCAGGGAAAAGTCATTGAATTTTGCTTGCTGTCAGGGAAATTCAAGACCAGTGGTCAAAAATCAGGGAAAAATCAGGGAATTTTGGTTTTTTTTGTCAAGGAAGTTTCAGGCCATGGTCAAAAATCAGCCATGGAATTTTCTTCTTGTGAAGCAAGAATGTTGAAATTAGTCAGGGAAATGTCAGGGAATTTTGAAATTGAAGATCTGTGACAACCCTGGAAAAGTCAGTGACTTCTGAATTAAATGTTTGCCATTGATTACTCTTCTGTTAGGGAAAATTTAACAATTAACAAAATTAATGCTTTGTCAAGAGTACAGTTATACAACTTTGTTACCTGTTGATATCTTTCAACCCCCTTTTGAAACTGACAAGAGCTATTTTTATAATTTTTTTACAACTGATAAAATTTAGTTAAAAGAATGCAATGTGGACCTTTCTGTTTAGAGAAACTGGATTCAGCACAGTCATTGCTCTGAGTTGAGGCCAGTGAAAATAGCTTTTGTTCATTGAGTCAGGGAAGAGTCAATGAATTTTTTCTGACCTTTGTGTGGGAACCCTGTTTTAGTTGTATGAAATAAATCACTGTTTTTTAGGTAATATTGTAGGATTTAGGAAGCTTTTAGAACTGCTAGTAAAATGTTTACTCTCTTGCAATAGAAACCATGACATGGAGCAAGCCAGTTGTGCATGGTACCATTCCTTTGCCGCGTAGTTTACACTCATCAACCTGTATTGGCAAGAGGTAAGCTGTACATTGTTATCAGTAGTTGTAGAACTAATGTACCTATCAGTGTTAAGCTGGAGATATAGAGGGGGAGGCAAGACAGATGCAAAGTATAAATTATGTAATGTTGTCATACTGTGATAATAAATTATGTGTAAATTAATATTCTTTCTCCCCTTTAATTTTTTAATAATGAGAAGCAGTGGCAGATCTCTTTTTTTAGTTTGAACTCATTGTTTTCAAACTATTATCTCTGATAGTCAAAAGCACAATCTCAAATCCTACATTATTTTATTTTGAAGTGAGGTGTAGCTCAGTTGGTTAGTGCATGGCCTTTGGAGCTGGAGGCCCTCGTTTCGATTCTCGGTGACTCCAATGTCTGCTTCAATTTTCTTCTGATCCGTGTAGCTGTAGCTTTAAATACTCTTAAAACAGAGCACTTACAGAGGGAGGGGGTAAAGTGCACACTGAGGGCCACAAGTTTATCAGTTACCACAATTACTGTCACATGTTACCCTCCTTAAAGAAAGTCACTTTACCTTAACTGCTACCTTTGAGCGAGAGGTTGTTCAATATTAACCATTAAATGTCCAGTGGGGGGGGGGAGGGGTGAATTGACCCCATTAGGTTTTTCCAACCTGAAACTTGAAGCTTTGAAGCAATAAAAATGAAACTTGCAGTACCTATAGTCCAATATGAACACAACTTTTGATGTTAATTGATTATATAATAACTTGTAATTTATGTAAAAAATTATACAAAATAAATTTTGAATAATTAAACAGATTTTTTTGACAAAATTTGTTGTAATTTCTTTTTGCTAGGGCTGCAAAGATGTTCCATGATATTCAAATATCACTATTATATTTCTTTTAAAGATACAAATATTGAATATATAGATATTGAAACAGGATATCGATACAAATACGATATATTTTATGTTTTTGCTGCAATAAAGTCTGTTTCATTACACTTCTCGTACTGCTCATAACAGTGATAACACAACTTGAAGAATAAAAAGTCTGTTTCATTACACTTCTCGTACTGCTCGTAACAGTGATAACACAACTTGAAAAATAAAAAACCTGTGAGTCCAAGAGTGATGTTTTTTTGCAAAAACATTTTTTATGGAATGTATGCATGCAACCATGCAGTCTTCCAACAAAATGTCTGCTGTACAAACCCGAGCCCCCAAGTAAAACAAATTCACGTGACTTATTTTACAACTGTGTCAATGTCTTGTTCTTCAAGTGCAGTTCTTTTGTATATACCATATCGTGTATCGTATCATGACATCTATATGGAGATATGTATTGTTCTGTGAACCATATTGTTGCAACTCTTCTCTTTTTAATTTTATTATTGACTGATTTCTTATTTGAAGCTGTAAATACATGTTTTCTAGTACTTACCGTAGTTTGCGGTATATAAGTTGAAGTTTTAAACTATGAAAATAACCCCAAAAATGTGAGCTCAACTTATATATGGATAAAAAATAATGTTTTCTTTCAGAGTACATTTAAGAAAGCCCCCAAAACAGTGAAAATGTGACAGTTATTTAAATTACTTGAATACCAACATTAACACAGTATGCTAGCCATTTGAAACATACCGATTTATTTGCATTTGTGAACCATTCACAAATTTCAATGCACATTTAAGGCATTCCTGGAGGCTAAATGGGCTATTTTGGGCTTTTTTTAAACCACAAGTAGGCAAGGAAGGAATCGATGAATTAAAAAGCCGTTTTCAGGGAAAATGTCTCACGGCATGGAGATTTTAGAAAAAATAAATTTATTTGGCTGTCATGTAAGGTATTTGAGGAATGCGAGGAATTTTCAGGGGGGTTGAAGCCACAGTTATCGAGAAAAATCAAATAACTCATGAAGGTTTTGTAGTTTTCGAAAGCGCTTTGGTACACATGATTTTGACAAAAATATACAAGTTATACTATTTCATTGGCGTCATCATTTCTTTACCTTGACATCGATCATGTCTGACTGCAGTGAAAAATTTCCTTTGTTATCGTAGAATATATCTGCCAAATTTCAGAATGTACCAATAATAGAATTATTGCTACAGTATTTTCTGCAGACTAGTAGTAATCAGGACACAATTTATTTGTGAAATTCACTACTAACTACTTCAATTTTCCACTCGCCATCTTGTTTTTGCTTTCATTCTGGTTAGCCAAGCCAGCAATACTTAATTCCAGCGGGAAAAGATCAAAATTTGCGCTAAATATGGCAAAATTTGCCATACATGTCTTCTAGTTTCCGTGGGAAACTATGCATATGCTTTAATTTGTTTTGACATGCTCATGCCCCCTTGCCTAGCAATGACACCTCTGATGATTAATACGTGCCACAGTTCGCTCTCACAATGCCAAGCAGTGAAATCAACAATTCTGGAGTGGCTTCTCTGAATAAGATGAAAAATATAATTGTTAACACTGCTGGTACAAGACTACAATACAGTAAATGCAAATTAATTTTATATAAATGCAAAATAGTGAAAATTTGTGGCAGTTTGGTAAAGCTCTTTGTTCTGATCACGTGCCTAGTTTTGGCCCTTTGAGTTTAACTTATGTTACCACATGCTGGTTGGATGTCCCTTTGAGTTTGACTTATGTTACCACATGCCGGTTGGATGTCCCTTTGAGTTTGACTTATGTTACCACATGCTGGTTGGATGTCCCTTTGAGTTTGACTTAAATGTTACCACATGCTGGTTGGATGTCCCTTTGAGTTTGACTTATGTTACCACATGCTGGTTGGATGTCCCATTGAGTTTGACTTATGTTACCGCATGCCGGTTGGATGTTTCTTTGAGTTTGACTTATGTTACCACATGCAGGTTGGATGTCCCGTTCTTAAAATAACAAAGTAGTAGAGAGTAACAGTAGTCCAAAGATTCTTGTTAGTTGCAACTGCTCTGCATGTAATTTTAACACAACCTTTTCTGAAGTCATTCAAAATCACTGTTTTGTTATCATTCTTGGATACTTGTAAAAGAAGCGGCATTGTTATTTACGAATTACCAATCCTCTGAATTACAATGAAGTTGCCAGTGACTTGGCAATGTCGAAAAAACCCAGAGAATTAACTTGAACTTCGCTTCAATTTAACTGCCATGATGTATATTCTAGAGACAAAATAATGTAGTTTATGACATGTAACTGTTAAGAAACTGTGAGTAAAATCATGAAATGATAACTTCATTGTAAGTGAAGCTGTTGGAGAGCAAACATGTAAATTGATCCGATGTCAAAAAGGTGTTAAACCAAGACCAAAACATGGAAATCAAACACAGTGGAGTGCATTGAAAACGGTGTCAAGCAACAAATTTGCCACAAAAATAGGCCCCTGGGTTACAACTTCGAGAGCAAAATTCAGTACGATAAAAAAATTTTCTTGATAAAAAAACCCAACCAGAACTTATTATTATCAATATATCTTCACACTAAGACTGAAAAAATAAAAAAATTCAAAGGCTGCTTCATCTTCCAGGAATGCCTTAAGCAATGCTTCTAATTTTAACACAGTAATTACATGTTGCCCATTTGTTGTTAACAAAGTGATAGTGAATTTTTTGTTTGTCACTACAGAATGTTTGTATTTGGAGGCTGGGTGCCACTTGTACTGGATGAAGTGAAAGGAACACAGCATGAAAAGGAGTGGAAATGCACAAATTCCCTTGCATGTCTCAATCTTGGTTAGTAAATGGACATGTGCAAGTATCTTTTGAGTCAGTTGTTTGTTTCCAAGTTAGGCCAGACCAATTCAATTTCCTGTTTTACAAACCCACTGAACTTGGATTTTTGAAAATTGAAAAAAATAAAAAAATCCCAAATCCATCTGAAATTGAAAATAGAGAAAGGTTGGAGCATTGCCCTCTTTGTTATTCGTTTTATATCACTTTTTTTATACTTGTGCATATTCTGAGCTGAAAATCATAGTTTTATATACAATTGAAAATGTTTTACAAGCAGAGCTGGTGATAGCCAACTTTGGGTGCATGTAACGAGGAGAATTTATTGTCAGTGGAAGCATCTTATTGGTTGAAAATATTGCAGGATTTTTAATGTATGGCATATTCTTAGCCTTTTATTTTTATTTTTCCCCCCTCTGATCTTAAGTTTTTGGCCTAAATGTTCATAAAACAGGAAAATAAATTGGTCTGGCCTTAGTGAACCGTAACTTGAAGTACATAACTGAAAGTTACAAATAATTGAAGAGCTCAGTGCAAAAACGGCCTAAGTGACGATTTGGAGTCAAAAAATAAAAGTTGGAAATCATGAAATTTTTTTGTACTAAACATCTCTTCTACTCATAAAAAATGTCCCCCGATATTTTTTCAATTATATCAGATGTAGCAAAACTTCTAAGCTTATGTTGTGGAAATTGAATTGCAATTTAGAAGTGGACTAATCACATGAACATACCGTAAGCATAATCCATTAGTTCAGTTTTGGTTGTCTTGGTGTTACATCGACTATTGCCATCTCAGGCAGAACCTTACCCTGATAGGAGTCTTCTCTGTCTTTCTTTAGCCTTGCACACATTACAGGTTATGACTTTCATTACATCACTCTGTAGTTTGTCAAGACTTCACTTCTGAGCATGAAAAGGCATGTCATCTAAAAAAGCAAACTTTTCATAAACTCTTCATGCTCTCTTTTTACCCTTTTATGCCCCCATTCTAAGTGATTTCACTCCAAAATCCATGCATTAAATCCATGTGCTTTTTTAGCCAAAGTCTGGTATTTGAAGGGAGTCAAGTATCAGGATGGTGTAACAGTCTCTAATGATTGTTAGCTAGAGATTTTCACAATCAAAACTGTTTTGCATTCTCTCAAGTCTCCAGCAGCAAAACAAATAAGAATTTTCCTTTAAACATTGTTAAAGAGATTGTTATATCTCTCTGTTTAAGTCTTCAAGTTTCTTGCACAAAAGCAAGTTAGAAAACTTAATTAGTACTGAAAAAGAACGTCATTTGCTGCCTCTGCCATCCTAAACTCTTTACTGCAATTTCTTTTTTTTGCTAGTTCTGAACTCTCTTATTAATATTAATCAAATTACAGGCACATGGAAAACAAATCATGTTTTATTGTATTCTCATTGAAAGCTTTTGTAAATGACATAAAAGAACAAAAAAGCACTACAAATTAATTCTTAAACTGCTGATCATTTAATGTTTTGCTTCAACTTACTATCACTGGTGTGGCAATATATTTGGAATTAAACTGTTTAGTCATATAAATTTTTTGTTTTACCTTACAAAACTTTCCATATTATTATTCTATTAGTAATCTACATCTAGTAAGTACTTGTACAGTCAACTCTCTCTTAATGGAGACCTCAGCTCTCTAAGACGGACACCTGGTGTTGGTCCCTGCTGTTTTTCAGTCATTTTACTGTAACTAAACTGTCTATAAGACAGACACCTCTCTAAGATGGACAACGGACACTTTGAAACCATCAGTGGTCACTTGAGAAGTGATTTATGTAGTGAAAAATACCTCAAAACAGAAATGTAGGTGCTAGATATATATGACAGTAAATTACGATTTGGGGAAGCAAATTACGTAACCAAATACATGTTCCAGTTTGTTAGTTTTGTTCAAGTAAATGACTTTAACTGGACATGTATTCATTGTGCATAGGTTCAGCTTTATTATCTTAGAATTACTGCTGTCACTTTACCTCAACTCTATAAGATAGACACCTCTCTAAGATGGACAGTTGGGGCCAGTTCCGATGACGTCCATCTTAGAGAGAGCTGATTGTACTCCCATGTAGGCCACACCCTACACACTTCTGACCAAAATTGTTGTAAAAAAAAGTAAATAAATATCAGTTTGATGTTTGTATCAGTCTCCAGTGATCAATCAGTTTGAAGATATCTAAACTACCAATATGCAAAGTTGTTTACTGCACTGCATTGGTGTAAATTTTTTAATACTTTGGTGTAATATGAAAATTACAGAGACTATGTCCTGGGAGAACATTTTGACGGATGCACATGATGATACTGTTCCCAGGGCACGTGCAGGACACTGCAGCGTGTCGGTAAGTTTTATGTATTTCATCAGTTTAATACCAAGCAAAATCAAGCCTTCCTTCCCTTCTAATGAGGCCCCAGCAGTGTTTTCCCTACACATGAAGGTAGGCATTGCAAAAACATAGGTTAGCATTGCAAAGTTTTCATAAACAATGGGAGGAGACAAAAGTTGAAGAGTAGACAGAGAGTGGACTACTCATGTTCAGGACATGAGCAACAAGCACATGTTCTAGGGAGGTACAGGGTCATGCTTCCCTGGAAAATTTTTAAAATTCAGACCTCTTATAATGCATTTCCTGCATTCTGGAGCAAGAGTTTGAATAATTTAAAAGACAACAGATATCAGTAATTTTTGTTAATCAGCAAAGAACATGAATGCTTGAATTTTTTTCATAGATCTATTAAGGTTTCCTTCTTGACATTCTTTTCAATAATAATTAATCCTTGATTAAGTTTATTTTGTCAAAATGTTTGAACCAGCCACTCACTCCTGTTATAGTTTTTCTTTTTGTAACACATAATGAAGGAAAAGTAGGCATCACAAACTGCAGAGTTGCCATAGGATGCAACGGCCGATGGCTTGTTTTAAAACACTGCCCAGTCTCCTATGCGACTAATGTAAATATTTATTTATTATTATTAAATGCACACAATTTTTGTTCTGGGAGGGAACAAATTTCAGCAGGTTACCAACAAAGAAATAGATTACCAGCTCCCCAAAATTCATATTCATTAAAAAAGTGGACACAATTTACGCATGAACACTAACACTCCGAGTCTTATAATGGCAAACATCTTTTGTGTATTTACTGGTAAGACCTGAACAGTGCTCGCCTGAAAGAATGTGGTTAAAGGTGATGGTAATTCTCATTTCATGGGAGATAAACAATCTTTTTTCCCTTCAAAATTGCCCTTTTTCTGGCTTAATATATGTTAAATTACACATGATTAAGAGAGAATGGAAAACTATGATACTTTGTAGTTAACCATTTACAACATCTAAGATCCCGATTGCCTTTAAAGTTGATTCAGTTAAGAGAATTGAACAAGATTTCAATCCTACTTTCAGAGTTTCAATTACCTGAAAACAGACGCTGAGGGCCTGCGGGACGAAGTTTTTTTATTTTTACATGGGAAAATTTTGTCTTTCCAACTGGGACTTTATTTGAACATTTTTCATCCAGCAGCCGAGACAAAGTGTTTATATGCGAAACGGGGTGGCATGGCATCATACTGTCTGGCCCAGTTGTTAACAATTTTTCATCCTGGCAGCCGGGACAAACTGTTTATATGGGAAAGCAGGCTGGCGTGGTGCCAGAATGACTGGCCCGGTTGCCGAGATCCCGGCAGCTGTCTGCCGGGGTCCCACCAACTGGACCAGCCCACCTTCTCATATAAACAAAACAATATTTTTATAAGAGAAATAGGCGTAAGCCGAAACATCCTGGCAAGCAGGCTGGCCCAGCTCCAAATAAACAGGCCCTGAGTGAATATCCTTGATCAATCTACCTACAAATGATGAATTACGGACTACATTCCCTTAGAAAAAAAAAGGAAAAGTGGAGAGAAGAAGTACAACTGACAGTGTTTTCTAAAAAAATTTAAGAATTTCAGTAGGTTTTGATTGCAAGTATTTAGAGTAGTGCAGGATTAAAACCACACAATCCAGCACCATGGTATTGCACTGTGGGGAAAGCTCTGTCCCAACCATCCCTGGCTCAGGGGTTTAACCCTTTCAGCCCCAGCCAGTTTATCAACATCTGTTTTCTCCCTGCAATATCACCACAAAGTAAGTTGTTTGGTTGTGAGAATAAAGGAAATGATCACACACAGGAATCTTTCTAGTATGAAAAGCAAAATTCTCCAAAAATCTTTAAAAGGAAAGTATGGATACAGTTTAGGAGAATTTAGCAATATGCCATATGTCGTCTTTGGGGCTGAAAGGGTTATTGCCAAAAAACCTGTTTCAAGCTAAAATATCTATCAAATCTAAGTTTTTCAAGAAATAAATGCTGTGGCTGGGCTGTTTTAGGGGTGATTAAGTTGGATTGTAGCTGTCAATTCTTGTGTTCCAGGCCAGAACACAATGTAATAAATTGTTTTAAATGCATGAAGCCTTAACAGAAGTGATCGACTACTGGCTTTTTAGTGGATTAAGATGTTTTCTTTTGAAATTATATGGATAAATAATGTGAAAATTTAACTTCCAAGAAAGAGAAAATCCATTGATTCAGCCATGAAAGAGCCACTCTAATACTAGTTACCCCTTTTCCAACAGCTGGGTTCATAAGGTTAAACAAAGCATCTCGGAGTCCCACAGTCTAAAACCTCTGTTGTTCAAGCTCTATTTGTACCGTTACTGCTCATACATTATAATGCATTATGCACTCCGGTTTTGCACTTCTCAATTTAGCTGTTGCTCTGCATGCATAGAATTGCTGAGTTGGTTTTGTAAACTGATTACACTCTATTGTTTTTTTATTCTCTCACAGATCAATTCAAGACTATACATCTGGAGTGGTCGAGATGGTTACAGGAAAGCTTGGAACAACCAGGTGTGTACCTTACTGCTTTTCAATCTATACCTTTATAAAATTAAACAGTATTTCCATTGTGATGGAAATGTCTGGTTTGTTTTCCTTGGTTTTTCATGGAAATGATCAAAATGAACGAAGGTCAAGCTGGCATTGGAAATGGTGTTTAAAACAGCATTTCTTGAATGGGTCTGATCTCATGTTTCAGTATAGGCGATTGAAGGTTGGTCAGATTATATTTTATGAATTTGTTCCACTATGGTCTGATGAAGATTAATTGTAGTTGTCAAACTGTGTTGATTAATAATTAATTATTACAAAATAGCACAATGGGATTACAAGAATTGAAATTACAAATATCGTCATTTTAGCTTAAGGTTACAGGATAAGAAAAAGACATTAATCATATCAATTTTTGGATTTTTGTATATTTGCATTCTATGTTATAAGTGCTAAAATACTGTGAAAACTTCATTTCAATATCTTTTAAACATCCACAGATATTGTAAAAAGTATTTTCACCTCAGAAAATATTCCTGGGAATAATGTTTACAAGTGTCAGCAGAGGTGTCAGTGGGTTTCCCTTTGATGCGCACACAGTGAATCAATTGTGGCTATCAAATGTCAATTTCAGAGTCACAGTAGCTTTACGGCAGACTTGTGTCCACATTGAAAGAGTTCAATTTAGTTTTTAAAAAAAACATGGATTGAATAATTCTAAGAGAAATTCAAGTCCTTTCTGCTCTTGTGGAAGGAAGAAGTGAAAAGTGGCTCCAACTCAAAACTCAAAAGTGCCCAGACAAGACTTGGGACTGTGTTTCTTGGTTCGAACAAGAATGGCAATGGCCTGATGCCTTTCATGCTGATCAAAACACTGGAAACTCAGAAATGCCAACCCAAAAGTAAGATCACTGAAAGTAAGAGAACATCCGGCTTTGAAGAGAATGGCAATGCCGGTCTCACTAATACAGATTTTTCAAGTTCAGAGTCAGACTTTCATTTCAGTAGAGCCAGGGAAAAGTTCGGAAGTGTCAGAGTTTTCCCTCGAACTCCGTAGAAGCCCGTTTGCTTTCTTCGAACCACGGGACAAAGTTGCAGCATCCTTCTTAGATGTATTTTCCCACTTTGATATGCCATCTGAAGAATACGTGCCAGTAGAATGTACAGACAGATGACAAACAAACAATAATTGTACACGGGATAAATAAACACAGTATGCGGTCAAGAACATGGCAGTTGGCATGCCATGTGCATACATGCTTTTCATAAAAGTTGTTTAATTAACAAAATAACTTACACTGCCATAGTCAGTAGGAGGCAAGACAAGACACTTACCTTGTCTTAATTTTTCTTTTTCAATAAAGCAAAAACTCAAGTTGAAAGTGATTCTGTTTTTTTTGTTCAGGTTTGCTGTAAGGATCTTTGGTACCTTGAGACAGGTAGGTCAATGTGTCACTGCAACCAGGAATTCTGGCTTATTGTATCACTTTATGTAGCTGTTCCCCCCGTCCAAAGTTATTCAAACTTTTGAACCAGTTGTGAGGCACCCATTACACCCAGGGTCCTTAAAAAGTTTTATTGCTCGTTATAAATAGAAGGGCTTGAAAAAGTCTCAGATTCACCAGAATTTCTGTTTGAGGTCTTAAAATGCATTGAGATTTTTCTGGTGATCTTTTTAAGCAATATAATCAGTGTTTCCAATTTGGTCAAAAAATACAGTATGTCTTAGACTCTCCTAGTTTGTGGCCTTAAAACTCTTAAAAAGGTCTTAAATTTGTTGAGTCATGAGCTGCAGGTACCCTGCAGTAAGTAACCATTTCATTTGCTTGTCTCAAAGAGTAGGTATGATTGGTGTTATTCGTTTTAACTTTTGAACCAGCTAATAAAGAGATTTAGCATCACGTTTATTGCAAACAGCAAACAGCAGATTCCTGTATACATTTCCTCAACATAAATAATAAGCATAATTATGAGAATAGTGCAAAACCATTTTTGTGTTTATGGCTAACATATAACTACTTACATTCACTTAGAAAAAGCAAACAGTAAATGGCAAATGAGAGGAAATCATGGTCATACAGTCACTTCTGCCATTTGCTGTAAACTCAAAGCTAAATCTCTCTAATGGAGACCCATAAACTGGCAATTCATTTACTGTGTCTTCATATACCTTATTACCTAAAATGTCGATTTCACTTATTTAACACATAAGAATATTAATGTCAAGGTAATTAACACAGTTTGAAGGGGCCGACATTTTCAATTCTAGAAAATTAATGCGGTATTGAAGGTATCATTTGTTTTTCAAGAAAATTAGCACAAGTAGACAAAACACTTTCAATTGTGTTTTGACAAAACATAATACATATGAACAAAGACTTTTAAGAGTACAAAATACTGGTTCCCATTTTTTTGGTGTGTGCTATTGACATGCTATAAATAAAGAAAATTATTGCTCTTAAAATTGTCGTGCCACAAATTAAGGTTGTCAAAATTAACGCACTGAGAAAATTCCCACATAATAATAGTGATATGAATTTGTCAAATTCGCGTTAATTTCATGACTTGCAAATTTCAGGTAATAAGGTAGAAATAGTTGGTGTTTAACCTTAGAAAGCTTGGGTAAGTGGATGGGGGGTTATTTTGATGTTTATTTCAATATGTCATTCTTCTTGATACTTTAAATTTAATCTGAAAGTTGGAATAAATTTTCCAATTTTGTCAAAAATAGGTCATTTGTACTTAATATTGTAGAATTAAAGCTACCGTGATCTATACACAGGATGACTGACTACAAAACTATGCATATTTTAAGAACAATCATTATTTTGAACCCTGAAATGATTGTTGTTATGCTCTGGACAGTTGACAAAAACCTGCAAAATAAATCCGATTTACTTGTCTTGAAGAGGAGAAATGGTTATTGTGCATTATTATTCAAAATGAAAGGATTGTAAATTTTCATAAAATTTGCGAAGTTCCAGTGTAAAGATATTGAAGGATTGTTGTGAATCGATCAGTGTAGTTACATTGTTAATTGCTGATAGGTAGTTTTGTCTGTTTGTTTAATAGAGAAACCTCCAGCTCCCAGCAGGGTCCAGCTTGTCCGTGCCAGCACAACAACACTGGAGGTGTGCTGGGGTTCTGTTGCAATAGGTGAGACTCCAATATCTTACAAATACCAAATTAATGTACATTGTTTACCACTACCCTGCTTCATAGTCACGACTTCCAAGAGCTTTGGCAGGTCCAGAAGTGGTTCTCATTGTTCAACCAAATCCCCTAAACACAAGAAATAGTGCATAAAAAAAGTGGCTACGGTAGTATATTTTTAGAAACTGTTAATCACTGAACCCCCTAAAGTCTTTCTGAACCTTCTTCACTGAAGAAGGTCAGCTGAGGTATGCGATGTTCCACACATCCACTGCTTTTTCAGTTTGAGGCCTGGTTGTTAATTTCAGAAAACTGGATGTACAGTATACTCTTTTGTAACTTGTGTAATTTAATACCAATACATTATAGTCAAACACCATAGCATCATAGTGTTGTTTTCTATAATACTGTCTTTCATCATACTGTCTGTGGACAAGGATGTTATTGCAGAACATGACACACTTGTCATAAAGTGCCAGTCACTGACACCAAAATCTACTGGTGATTAAAAGTTCTTTGAAGGTTATGTAAAAAGCACTATGCATTACCATATATATTATCTCTTTTTTTGTTTATTTTATTCTAGTAATCAAAAACAGTTGATACACCTGTTTGCTTGAGAAGAAGATGAAAAGACTGCATTATTTGATACATCAATCTTGAAAAAATGTACTGGATACTATAGAAGAAACCATGGAAACTAAATGACTGGCCTTGTGTATGTAATCCCTCACTAAAAATGACTGATCTAAAACATTTTGATTAAAACAGTGTGACAGAATAACAAAACAATTGTAATTTTTATTCTTTTTATTCTTACAGTTAGTTCTCATCATAACATTTAAATTTCTTTTTGTGCTGAAATTTAATAGAAA
>JANRMR010186241.1:0-11124 GCA_025434825.1 Bergia sp. 'catenularis'
AAGTTGATATGGTATGCTTTTCGCCTTTGGGTTAGGTTGGAAGCTGACGTTTCGAGCGTTAGCCCTTCGTCAGAGCACACTCGCCCACGCAGAAAAAACCACATACATATTTTTAGATGCTCATTATTCTGTTGTCGTTTGTCTATTATCGCAATTTTATTCTAAAGGTGAAGAATAGATATTTAGCGGCTATAATTTAGTTTTAAAGTTCATGGTTCGTTTATGGGTTTATTATCGTAAAGATAACCTCAATTTACTTCTCCTCACCGTCCTGAACCGTTTAAAAAAAAACAACTTAAAAATACAAAAATTAGGAACAAGCCGAGCGAAACCATTTTGTTATAGCTACATTTCTGAGCTGGTATGGTGTATGTGCAACCGGAAATGAAAACACAAAGTGCAAATACTTGGAAAGGACTGATAAAATGTTAAAATAGTTTTAATCAATTGTACATGTTTTGATTCTTCGTTTTTAAGATGTTTACGTTGATGAATTTCTTTACGATGTACCATTAAAGCTCTCTTTAACGCCAAACACCTTCTGTCCTCAAGAAGCAAGTTTAATTAAGCGTTCTTTTTAACTCATTTATATGCGCGCATGCACAATGAATGAGTTATTGCAACGTGAACAAATCAATTAACCTGAAATAGAATGTACATCAAACCAGGCATGATCGCAGTGCATCTTGGATCCACGCTTCTCCAAAGAGTTTTCTTGACGGCCTCTTTGTGTCCTGCGAGGTTTTTCCGTTTTATTTCAGTTGTTTTGAAAGTAAGTAAAATTGCTTTATCGTCCATATATTGCCTTTGCTCTAAAGCATACATCAAATCAAAGCGACGAACTAAAAGCTTTATCAGAGCTAGAAGGTTTACTGCCGCTGCAACATTTGCGATTCGAAACCACAACGAAACTACAATCAAACTGCAACCCAAAACAGGAAATAAACACTCCTCCAGAATGACTTTCAGTCAAATCAGTTCACTCATAGTCGACATTACCAAGTTTATAAAGGCCAAATTGTGCTTCATTTTTTGTAATCTCTGTTCGTCGTCTGTCACATACAGGCGGCCCAAAATTAAAATCAAAGGACCCTGAGGATTAACTCGTGGATGAAAAAGACATAAGTTCTGAAAGCATTGTGGGCTACCAAAGATCCTCATCATGCGCTCATAGTGCTTTGCATTTTGAGGTTTATACGATAGAAAATACCAAAGTACCGGTACCTCACAACTAGAAGTTTAAAAAATAAAGCATCACGCATAGCAACAAATATGAAACAGCGAAAACTGTGCAAAATTTGATCAAAACAGTGGCGCCTTTAAATTAATGCGACACTTGTTTCATGCTCTCAGCCACGCACAGCCAGTCATGTGGAACGATCCCACAGAAACCAATTAAATGTTGTAAGTTTCAGGGTAAGTTCCTCTTAAAAAATATTCGGGTTATCATTTGAGCCACATTCAAAACACACCATGCGAGAGTCGATATTGAATAACGCTCACTCGATGAGTTGATTTCCAGAAAACAAATGAGCCGAAATGTTGGTGACATGTCGGCATTCTTACTGAAAACGTGCGATCCGGGCATGCGACCTCTATTAAAACTGTGTGTGAATTACAAAAAGATCACATTATATAATTTATCCTTTTTTACGGCCAAGTCTCAAACTCCATTTCCGGGATTTGAAAATAATTACTACAACCATATACATAACTTATTTTTCTTAATAACGGCGTCAGTCTGGCAACTTATTTCATCGCTATATATAATTTTATTTTTAATTTTTAAAATGTTCTCACTTCACTCGAAGTTTGTTAATTGGTAGTTGAGGACAAAGTTTTTACTGATGTTAGCAATAGGAAAGGTTTTAACAGACTTTCAAGACCAAAAATCATAGCAAAATACGATACTACAGTCAAATTTTTAGTGTGTTAGGTGTCGTTTTTAATTCCTAACAGGAGCGGAGTTGTGGAGTTCAACAGTTAAAACAAAAGCCGTTCGAACAGCGTGAATTGGTTTCCGTTGTGCTGCGTGATTCTGTGAAAGTAAAAATGTTTTCATTTTCCCTCCATATATTAAGTGCCCCTCTATTTGATGAAACAACTTTTTTGTAAT
This sequence comes from Bergia sp. 'catenularis', assembly GCA_025434825.1. Taxonomy (NCBI): domain Eukaryota; kingdom Metazoa; phylum Cnidaria; class Anthozoa; order Zoantharia; family Parazoanthidae; genus Bergia; species Bergia sp. 'catenularis'. Next base: position 2,117 of record JANRMR010186241.1, read on the forward strand.
TGTCCTAACAAAATAATCGAATTTGCGAAAGCAAACGGCTCGTCTGGAACATTTGATTTACAGCAAAACCAGTTTGGAAAAACCAGGTTTAGATTGTTTCACCTTGAACTTGTTCAACATGTACAAGTGTTGTATGCACCTTTATATGGATTAGGAGTCGTTACTATGATAACGAAGGAAACATCGCTTCATGAAATTGACAATTCTTTGCAGCTTGCGTAGAAACTCTTTCCTGGAGTTGAGTACAGTTAACACCATCCACTGAATGTCATTGACGTACCCCATAAACTAATGAAACAATTTTTTTATCCAGGAAGTAAAAACGACAAAGACGATAGTGAACAGCAAACAAGGCTTTACACTAGTATACTTTATAAATCCCCAGAATATGCTGTAGAGTATATGAATGAGTTGGCTCATAGGAGCCTTTGATTCTCTGTGCAAGGGAATTCATAAGACCACAAACCTTCCTCCGCATAAAAGCTCTATTTTCAACTTTATTAAAATACAGAACTTGATCTTAATAGTTGAAAACCTTTGTTTTTAAACTTAAAGTTTTTTCCAACAATTTTTGAAATTATATACCATATACAACTTGAACTTGGCGACTTATAACTTATTTCACAAAAAAACTTCTTTTTTATTGTCAATAGAATTCCGGGAGACCAAGTTAAGCGGAATTCACCGTAATTTGTATGAAACGCAGAAATATGTTTATCGGAAGTGATCCTATTTCGACATCTATTAAAACCGTTGGCTTCGGCGCCATTAAATGTGGTAACACGTGCAAGTTTTCTGACGACAAAGGTTATGAATGGACAACATTACAACATTCATGATTAAAATAACTGCACCGAAACCTGTGTATACGTGATATACGACAGAGGAGGAGTGGACATCCTTTAGTGCCGTTGTTTCCACGTTGAAACTGGCCTTAATTCCGAAGCAACTGGGCGTTAAATATTTGACGCGGTGTTGAGGAACCATTTAATATTATTCGCTTTTCTGTATCGGTATATAATATAGTAATGTGCAAATCATGCAAGATCATGCAACTTTATGTCGATTTAAATTAAAGATTATCAAAAGTTAAAATTAAAGGTTTATGAAATTCAATAAAGTTTTTTGTTTTAAAATTTGAACGCTTTGGAGAATGAGTTGTGTTAAGAAGTCCTTTTCATTAAACAAACTATCATTTTGAAATTTAATTGTAAATTGTTGCAAGATTAACATTGTTAACTGGTACAGTGAATTTTACACCTCTTCATGTTGTTCTTCTGTTCTATTCTCTCTTATTTAATGCGTGTCCTTAGAAGCAGGCGTAGCTCAGTTGGTTAGTCCGCGGCCTTCGGAGCTCGGTGACTCCAACATCTGCTTCGACTTTCCTCTGATCCGTGTAGCTTAGCTTTAAATATCCGTAAAACGGGGCACTGACAGAGGGAGGGGGTAAAGTGCGTGCCGAGGGCCACAAGTTTATCAGTTATCACAATTACTGTCACGTGTTACCCTTGTTAAAGAAAGTCGCTTTACCTCTACCTTTTTTTCTAAGACGTCCGTCTCTCGTGCTTGCAATTCTTGCTACCCTTTTCCTTTTTCCTTTCTTTAGCTCATTGGTTCTTCGTATCGACTAAGCCTTGACAGACTGTCCCGCAAAAGACGCATTTCATATGCTACACGCTCTACTCCAAACATTATGAAACTATGCAAAACTTACTCTCCTCCACTGGCGAAACTTAGAAGGGTTTTTCAACCAACGTACAGAAACCAGGAAAAAGCAACGGAACATGAGGCTGAATGATAGTTAATGATAGCGAGGAATCGCTGTTGGGTTTGGAGTCGAGAGAGAAATGAAGGGGGGAGGGCATGAAACGAAACGCTTTCTGAGTTGTCAGCATGAGTGGCTATTACGCTAAAAAGTTCAAATGCTGTACTGCGAAAATTCGAGTTGTAAAAATATTTCAGTCTACAACTCGGATTTTTACTGCAAAAATCCGAGTTGTGAAATTGCATAATAACAAAAGGAAAAAACAAATCTGCCTACCATGTTTTCATCACGTGCTTGTGCCGCCAATCATTGCTGTAGGAAGTAGTTCCCAGGTCCACTCTTCGCTCTGTATTTTTGAGAAAGGACGGTCTGAAGGATGGAATCTGGTGACCACTGAAAAGACCAAAATGGCTGGAGATCGATCGATCAAACGCTAAACGAAACAATCATTGTCGTGTTCCCTTGATAGGATGAGCAAAATACAGCCCATGTTGTAATCACAATGTTTCTGAAAGGTAATAAATTTTGGGCTCTGGTCTGAAAGAGGATACCAATCTCTTCAGTTTGGTCACAAATGTTGTGTAGAAACCGCGATCAACTGTTGTCTCATGGTTTGCTGCATTTTGGCCAAAAAGATGTTTCTTCCCTGTGTTTTGACCCTGTCATCCGTGTACCTACTCATTGATGCTGTTTTATACTGGTTATTATTCGTTGTTACCTTCCGCATTCATTTTAATCCAGTGCAAGCGATGTGCTAAGTGGAAAAGATGATCATCATGATGACTCAATCACCAGGCTGAAAACTCGACTTAGCCCTCAGCTAGGTAAGCTATAACACAAAGGAACTAGTTACGACCACCCGAAATAGATACAAGGTTTTTTCTATTTTCATTAAGGAGATTGGGGAGAGCTTTACAAAATTTCTGTAGCCGAGATACTGATGTAAGCACTTATAATGACGTGCATGCTTGCGCGGTGGTCCGACTGTGTGATTGTTGCAACATCTTTCTTAGCGATCTTTTTACCTCCTAGTCGGCAGCAATTAGTTCATAACAAACATAATTTTGGGGTCTACAACGGTTCCCTTTCATAAATTAAAATCGTAGAAATAAGATAACTTTCCTGTAATTTCGGATTGTTGTACAAGCATTTAATCTCTTAAAACTGAAGTATTGTTTGCATTTTCAGCACGACAGTGTTGTAAACCGGACCTTGTTTTTTTGTCAATTATTGGTTTTAATTAACGATCTGTGTTTTTAAAACAGTAATTTGTAATACGTCCCAGGAATTCTGGATTTGCTGGAGTTGAGCACTGTAAAACAGGAATACCTTAATTGACGCATTCGGTGCTTGTGTTGGATTTTTTTACAGTGAAATACATTACATTGGTTTACAGAAAGTTTACATCCAACCCTACAGCGAAAAACATGCCATATCAACTTTTGTTGATCAACGAAACATATTACAGATAGTCTAAATATTTGGTCAGTAATAAATATACCTCCTCTGCCATAAAGTTTAAAATACTCAATCTCTTTGTTAGCGTCTTAAAATAGTTTACTGAGAATCGCAACTGATACTACTTCACTACTCAAGTGGTACCAACATTAACTGAAACAGAAAACAACCTAAATTAACTAAAAATACAGACGTAACTTTGGTAGATTTAGTAGTTTTAATCAATTTTAATGAATAGTGTGATGGTAGCTGCTTTTGAGCTTTCAGATTTTACAATAGTTAATTTTGCTGTACTGTTTTTGTTTTATGCTGCAAGACTTAGCCTAATACTTGGTTATTGTATCTCCAGTAAGTCAAATGGGGCCTTACCGCAGTTTTATAATGAAAAGTGTTAGTTTGTCCTATAAATTCTGCCAATTGCAAGTGCTATCAAGCGATCCCTGCCTTGTCTTTAGTATTTACCTGAGAGTAAGTTTATGGTCATGTCTCATGAGCTCAAGTTGGGCAAAACTTGATGGAATGATGTATAAAACCCATATATACTAACAATGTTTGTCACGAGGTCGCCAAAAGCTGCCTTGTGGAGTCTTATATGGTCACGTTTCGCTTTGTGTTTTTGATTTTGAAATATTGTTATTTTCCTTATAACAAATGGTCATGGTCAGGTTTTCGAGTTGGGTCAAACTCCTTGAAACTCGATCGGCAATATATGTAATTATAAACCTCTACTAGTACTTTTTGGGTCACAAGGGGGCACGTGCTGTCTTGAGGTTTGTTTACCGACTAGAAACGCCGCAAACGCAGACGCAAACGCAAACGCTAACGCAAGAACAAATAAAACAAATGTGAAATGAAGTGACGCAGGCGCAGACGCAAACATTTTGTGTCCCCAGGGTGAACTGATCCTTGCGCTTACGTCGGCGTCTGTCTCTGCATTTGCGTTTACGTTGACGTTTGCGTCGCCAGTGTGAACAGCTTTTGTATGGTCACGTTTTGCTCTTTGTTTTGTTTTTGAAATGTGTCGAGAATAACTGCTTTACTGCACTCAATTAACCGTTAACAATTGCTAGATTTCCTAATTTGTCTGTAACGAATCACGTGTTTTAACAACTCTTAATTCCCAAAGGTTACCACACACATCAGAAAAGAGCCAGACATCGAAGGCAACCTTTGGAAAAATGGTTAAGACAGAGGATTAAATTGTTGCCGAGGTATTGCGAACAAACTATTTCATAGAAGTAGCTTTATACGGCTTTACTTTTCTTTGTTCAAAGTTGATTTTCCCTAAACAATTTTCTGCACGACTGATCATGTGTTAGGGCAATACAAAAGGGAAGTCACTCCAGCTCTGGCACTGCCACTCGAAATGTTTAACAGTTATTTCCTGAAAGGAAGTGACCTTTTAGAAATAATTTGTTTTCCTTTTTTGCAACAAAAAAGTGAACGAAAAAAACCCTTAACGCACATCTGTCTCGCGCGCGAGCTCGTTTCATGCTTTAAATATAAATATTCACAACTCGGACGCCTTCAAAATACTGCGAAGTCAGGTTCAAAACGGTGCCAGGGAATTTAGAATTTGATTTTAGTTCCCTTCTTACAATCTCTGTTCTTCACCTTATTGCCTAAAATTTTGGCATTTTCTTTAATTAAATGACCTTTAACGATAACAACTCCTAAAAGTTGAAATCCGGCCGAAAGAAGAAGACATCATGATGACAACAACAAAAGTTACTAGTAACGTCAACGTTTTCGAAAAGTTCCGTTTTCAAAATATTTTCCTTCCACACTAAAATGCAAAGCCAGCATTTTCAAATTTGTCCACTTTGAAGAGCGTTTTCGAACAGTTTCGTTTTCGGTGGGCAGTTAATCCGGATTAGCGTGGACAGTAGAATTAACTGTAAGAAGAAACCTGCGTTTTCAAATTTATCCAGTGTAGTGTGGACGGGCCTAAGACAGCAACATGTGCTTGAGTTTAACAAGGTGACAATTGATAGCGTTAAATTAAATTTGTTTTGAAAGAGTTTGGACCACGGAAGAAAATTGTACAAATCACGGTTTTCCCTAACGTATTCTTACCATAATTTAGACAATTTTATAAGCTTTCAACTGGTATATATATAGGTTTGTGGGAATCCGACACATATTGAAGTTGTTACGGACTGCTACAAACTGACAAGATTTTAGTTTTTTAAAATATAGCTTGAGCTTCGACGGTAAATTTTAAAACGCTGACTGTGTTTACTTTTAGTTTAGGGTTTTATCATTTTAATATGTACAAATACAGCAGGATAATTAGATACTTTAGTTTAGGATTTTATCAATTTTTAACATGTACAAACACTGTGGATAGTTTAACACCGATTATTATTATTATAATTAAACACCGACAAAAAACCAAACTGGTACACCGCTATTAATGGTAACCTTAAATGGGGTTTTCAAGTTTCCAATTGGTATTGTACCGTTTATCAAAATACCTTATGGATATTTCCAAATTCAAATTTATTATCTTGCAATTATTATATTAGACTTTAACAGAATAATAGACCCAATATTTTATATATTTAGCTTCGGTTAAATATAAAAGCTACTTCTGTAGATGAATAATTTGCAGGGATAAAGTTTTTACTTCAATAAACCAACAAATCATTATCGCAGTTTTTAATATACAAAGAAAACATATTAATTTTTTTATACACATTTTTTTGGGCATGATGAGAAATACTAGAAGTACGTTCATCTCTTCATGATCGCGTTGTAATCTTTATTTTTATTATAAAATCAAATCAATGGCTGATCAGTCAATTTTCATTATTACGTTAAAATATTTTTTCAACGCGTTGAAGTCAGTAAACAATTTGTAGGCGTACAAAATAAATTGTAAATTACTTTGTAGCTTGCAAAACTATGTTGTACTGAAAGACACAACGGTTAGCTGAACGCATACACTCTTTTTTTTAAAAAAAAAGAATGTCTAATTTGGGGGCTGAGGCTGAATGTTCTTAATTATTTTGAGGATTTCAGCCTGAAATGTTCTTAAAATGTTCTTATATTTTTAGGATTGGGTACAGTAATTTAGGGTTTTCTTAAAAGATGTTCAAGTGTCACTAGTTGCCTTTGTATATCCATATTCGGAGTAGCCATCAGGCGATGTTGTACGAGCATTAGGCATTGCAGATTAACAACAAATTATCTCCACTGAATAGTGTATGTAAAATAAATGTTCTCTACGTATCCCCAGCCTCAGCATTTTCTTAGCATGTTCTTAAATTTGGGGTTTTTTTCAGCCCGAATGTTCTTATAAAAAAAGGTTCTTATATATACATTAAAAAAAAATGTAATCGCGCGCTGTTACGACTGTGACGCTGCTGAGCCAGTCTGTTACCCAGCAACTGTTGTCTGGTCGGTCCAGTGACGAGAGCAATTCTCATTTCCGGTGGGTTCGTCTTACCAATCAGTATGTTTAATGGCGAACACACTTGTCGTGAATTGATCGAAATACGTTACCTTGGCCCTAATTTATATTCTGTTGAGGAAGTGAAAACGTGCAGGACGGATTTTGAGTTGAATGTGGGGTTTGGGTATGAATTCTGTGAGAAGTCGTGGAAAGGTTGTAAGTACGTTCGTTTACATTCATACTATTCATATTTGGTTATATTTTTATAAACCAGATTCACTGAACACGACTAACGCAACTGGAAGCTAGACAGCATCTTCGTATTTGTTAGGAGTATAAAGGCAACGTTCGAATGATTTGTTAGAGCAATATGCGATTCTTTCATATGTGAAGTTGACGATGTATCTCAACAAATGTTATGGACAGCTCTACATCTTTGATAGCACGACGTACTAATTAAGTTAAGATTCTTCAGTCATAACTTGGACTTCTCTCCTATTTGAAAGTGTGTGGGAGGCTCCATCAGAAACCATCATCTCACATTCCACTAAACTGTTGAGTATATACTTTCAAACAACGTCTGGATGTATAAAAATGTTCAAAACTTCAATGATGTCTTGTTGATGCTATGTGTGTCAAGCCAGCAATTTTAATTCAATAGAATAATCTTCAAGGTCAGCGATTTCTACAATAACCGTAGTTTTTGAATGTGATTGGCAAGCAGTATATTAACAGTTTAAATAAATTTCCTTCTCTTGGAAATATGTAAGAAAAAGCAAAGCTGTTTTATAGAAATTTCTTTTTTAAAACAACTAGCAGTTGCTATAAATTTATTATAATGCTTCTATAAGTTTTAATAGTCGCAGACATGAGCAACTCTCGTTTCAGTTGAATGCCCCAATACTTCGCGTATTATTAACACTATATATGGTGGCAAACTATGAACTTTTTCTTGATGTATGACTCAAGAAATTCTCAGAAATAAGCAGATACGAAACTTCCATTTCAGACGTAATGAAATAGGGATTGGACTTAACACAAACAACGCCATAGTGAAAAGTAGTCGCGGTTGTGCCCAAACATATCAAGTGTTTGTTGCATAAATTAGCGGTCATATTGTACGTTTTCTGAGAAGAACAAAAGTCAGGTTCTTTATGTTGGTGTGGCTTTTGTATGAAATAAACTTGAGAGCAGACTAGAAACGTAAACCTCAGATGGAATTTCCGTGCACTCGTGGTTAACCAAAGGGGCTTCCGCCCACATTGTGTAATCAGAAAACTTGACTTGTTGATATAAGATACGTGCCGTACTGAATAGTTCACGCTTAAATTAACACCTCGGGTAACAGCCTCCTTGTCCGATGCTTTCACCCAAATTGGTTCTAATTATTTCCTGCAAAACATACATCATTTGGACAGTCACAGGCGAGCATAACTTTTCTCTAAATCATTTTGACGTGCAAGTCGTGACGTGTGTTATAATACTATTTCATACTGAACTTTTCTTGAGAGAGTGGATATTTCTGTCTATTCTTTAAACACTAAACAACGATTTTACAAAAGCTCTTTGTGTAGTTGTAACAGAGTGGGTCACAGATGCCGGATGTCGGAATTTCTTCAGTGCGTCACGATAGGAAAGGAAAAATAAATGATTTCCTATTCTTAAGGCTAAAAAGCGGTAGCCCGTTTGGAATCTTCGCGAGACTGTTATAATATTTTGCAGTACAACATCTGTAAAGTTACGGCGTTATTATCAAATGACTGAAATATTGTATTTCTTTAGAATAAATCTCGCACTAAGGCGAATCTAGGTTCAGCACAGGAATGATGATTTTGATACTCGGAGTCAGACGTGAAAAAAGATTTGCTGTTGCTCCAGGTGTTTGTCGAGTTTGAACTCTTTTATGTCTTGTAATAGATGATAATTTGCTACTGTGCAACGAGCAATGGTGAGTGTTGGCTTGGCTCGACTAAAAGGAATACATTGAAATAGTAGTACGTGCGGTAAGCATGTGTACACAGTAAGCACCCGCAGGGCAATTAATATTTCTCGCTGAGTTCAAGAAGGGGTGTACAGAGAAATACATATCAGAGAAGTCAAGGTTTTAAATGAGAGAAGTTTTTGACCTTCAAGAACCCCCTCCTTGCTTCCTAGTCCTCTTACAACCTTCAGCATTTTGGAAATGTTGGCTGAGAAAAAAACTGAAGAAAAAGGGGTACATAATTGAAAACAAGTTTGCCGTACAGTCTTACATATTATTTAAACAATTTTGTATAAAAACAATTATCGAGTGCACAGAGATCTATGCGGGCCCCAATGCGATAAAGAAATGAGTGTGGTATATTGTTATATTACGTTGTGTTATGTTATGTTATGTTATGTTATGTT
>JANRMR010186252.1:0-11123 GCA_025434825.1 Bergia sp. 'catenularis'
AAATACCAAAAAAAACAAAAAAAAACCAAGTAAACTATTGCAAAATTATGTCCGTGTGGGATATTTCTGGAGCACCCATCCAAATACCCCTCTCCCCTACAAACGTTTATCGGATTCAGATAATGTCTTTTCGACGTTGTTGCCGACGTAATAGAAGCTGGGTCTTGATCTATTTCCATTAGTTTCAGACGTCTGATACTGGGGGCTTAATAGAAGAAAGCTCCATAGAGACTGAGATTAAGCAGAGGAAATAGAGCATTTAGTTTATAAGGATTATGATTGCAGTTCTATGTTTGTGGAATTGTTCTAATTACAATATTTTATGATTTATTGTCGTTTTATTTAGCGCCACTATCTCATTGAAACCTGTATAATACACGCTAAGTCAGAACCGATATTATTGCATATTACTGCTGTATTGAAAGACCTTGTTGTTGTTTATAGCCATCACTTCTTTTCTTTTCTTGTGGTCAAATATGATACCAGAAAACATCAAGTTCGCTTGTTCAGATGTCTATAATAGGAGAGTTTACAAGTTGTCTTAGGTGTTGCAGCAGTTTCGATGACTCATTAGTTACAAATAAATAGAATTATTTTCATTATTTTCAAATTAATTGTAAAAATAATTGTGAGCGCACTGGGATTTTTAAACTGGTAATATTATCATTGTTATTGTCATTGTTTTTAAGTACTATTAGTTTTTATTTTTTATTATATTGTTATTATATTATTATGGCGCATTTAAATCTAAAAATACCTCCACTGGGCGAGAAGTGATGTCCTATGTCCTGCAAGTAAGTTATGTCCTATACTAACTTACTCAAACTTTGTATGGAAATGAAAACTCTAATATTTCTAAGAATAGTGGTTAAAACTTGTAGCTGTGAATAAAAGGCTAAAACTTGCTTCTACTAAGTTAAATGTCCCTATCAGTTAAGAGTGGCACCACTCAATTCATTCTGCTAAAGTTTTAAAAGTGCAAGCAACAATTATTGGTAGTATTATTGCTGCTATTATTATTATATTATTATTATTATAAATAATGATACTTTTTTGTCCGAATTATAATGTCGATATACGTACAGGGAGTTGAAATTCTTTGAAAAAGGTTGTTAAAGAATGGCAGCTGCACCTTCTAGCATAAAACATTTACCGGAAATAGTTAAAAACACGGCTTGTAAATAGTCAAATTGTTGTCGTATTTTTTTAGATTACGGAAAGAGATTCCGCCATTCTCGTCATATTCGACGAATTTTGTCTTTTAATTGAATCAGAGTACCGCGGCATTCTGAGCCAGCATTTATTGTTCTAACTTTTGAACCGCTCGTGCAGAATTTCATTTTTCTTGTTTTGAAGATTGTGAGTTGTTGCTGTTATTCGTTGTAGCTTTTAAACCCGTTGAAAGCATAAATATAGAACGATAGTTCTCGTGATTCCTTGGTATTTTTTGAGAATTCGAGAATTACGAATATTTTTTAAACTTGACGTTCGGGATCTTAGTTTTACTGAAAAAAGAAGATTATGACAAGAGGTGAAATGTTCACAAATACTTCGGTATTCCCAAAGCAGATATTACAAGATATGAAAGGGCAAAGATACGAGAAATTTATAAATATTATGAATACAAATCCTGTAACGGCTGTATTGTCGTTGTCCAGTTTATACTCCCATGCATGCGCACTTAGAAACTGTTGAAATGAATTCTTTGGTCAATATTTTAAAAAGGTTATGCAATTGCAGGCTCATAGAAAAGACACAGACCCCTCCCCCCCTTTTTTTTACCTGAATAAACAGAAGACATGCAAGCGGCCTCTAATCTCTCCAGTTTTAAAAGGATCATCAGTCCTAAGCTGCAAAGTGGCATTATATTGTTATTGTTGTTCTGCTGATAATCCTTTCCCTAAATAACAATCGATACACTAAATCAAACCTCGCTCTGTTCTACTGTCATTATCAAACACAAGCACAGTTCGCCATTTCTCGCTGTAGGGATTCAGTTATCAACGCGTGGCCTTATGGAAAGGTAGGTAAATATCTTAAGGGTTAGTAACTTATAAAGAAAGATAAAGAAAAGGTTCAATCACTGTGCATTCATGCACCGCCGGATTGTCTGATACGCACTGGTCTGTGGGTTGTCAAACTGAACCAATGATGAATGAAAACTAAGTAGCTCGTGAAAGCACCTTTTTGAGCGCATCATGCAGAAAGTCTAAAATTTAGTAAAATGGGCAGTTGAGTGTTACTTCAGGCATTTAAATGCAGCAGTTTTCGTCTATTCTTTACTTTAACTGTCAACCCATTATCTCTGCTTCTCGGCCTGGTAATGATTCAACGCACAAGGACAAGCCAGGACAACCTTTTTGAAAGGGCTGTGTAACAGTAACAAAAGAGTCTGCGCCGGGACTGATTGATAATGCGAATATATTATGATAGCCACTGACTTCTTCTCTGTATATTTTGGAAAGAGGGAACCATTCTTTCACATGAATAACAGACATAACAGAAAGGTCTCTGAAACTGCGCCAGGACAAATTCTGGCTATCATAACTTATACCTTTGTTTTGTGATATGCTATCCCAGTTGCAAAACGGCCAAAATGGCAGAGAGTATGAATAGGATTTAGAAATGATAAACGAAAATGAGTTGTGAGTCAAAGTCCATTGCGATAATTAATTGCATTATATCTTTTTGTCACATCACTTCATAAATTGGTAAAGTATCACAATTGCTGGATGTTCATACAATAGGAGGTAAAGAAGTTGGTCGCGAGAATACGAAATTCCGAACTTATAATCTTTTAGTTGTTCTGAGTATGCTGTTCCAATAAACTAACTGAATTCCATGCACCATTATTTGTTCTGACTATTAAAATCGACTGCGGAAGATTGGAATTCGATCGCGTGTCTGTGTGTCTTCTAATGCTTTTCTAAAGTCAAATATCGTGTTGCTGTAAGAGGATTCACCGTAATTGATTAATTTTTCGCACGATATAGTCTATACTCTATGTAACTTCTATTAATGGCATAAATCCGTTCTGCCCATCTTTTATTTATACTCTTGAAATCAGTCGGAATTGCTTGGAAAGTAAGGACTGGCAGTTTATATACTTCTGAAGCAACAGATTAGCAAGGACAGTGATCCGTTGTTTTATTTCTTTTAAAGTGAGAATTCTAGGGTTTTTTTATGTCTATATAATTCCTTCAAAATTCTAATTGGCGGGAGGTTTGTGTGGAAGGAACAACGACTAAAAATCCCCTTGGATGAGCGAAACAACTTTGGGAGGCAATAGTTTGCTTGTGTGAGATGGAATTTCTACTGAGTTGACTGGCACTTAGCTTAAAAGCCATGCCATTCTACACTTGTGAGAATTCCGGATTTGTGGTTAAATAACTGGGAGCATTAATAATCTGTTGCAAAAACTCGTGTTGTTAATTCCTACCTAGTCAGTTCATGAATATTATCTTTTGGGTTGAGCAGCTTTTCACCGACAACTCAGTTCAATCATGGTAATTTAGAGCACGTGCTTTTCTGTATGTTTATATCAATCTGGTGGTATTCCGATGGTCTGAAATCTTGATCAAAAGGGAATCCTTTCAACCTTTCAACTCCACCAGCGTAAATTTTTGTCATGAATCCAAAAACATTATGAATCCAGCGGAAGGGCTAGTTAGCTTCTCCGGGAAATATGATCAGTGATTACGCCTGTTCAGTGACTTAGCTGCGCCGGCGGGTTTCCCACTTACTAGCTTACCAAAATGTCTTCAAGATTCTCCTTCTGGCCAATAAGACAGTAAATGCATCCAGACTTGTCTACTTGTCCAGTTAAACCATTGCAAAACTGCTCGCTCTCCTCGCTCCGTCGGTTTCAAATACTGTTGTGTCTGGCTCCAACTAGAACTCAAAACTGTTGGTGACGGATCCTTCCTTGCTTGTACCCCTGTACAGCCTTTGTCTTTGAAAGTCATTATTATCTGCATTAATTTAAATAAGCTTATTTTCTAATAATATTTCAATTAATGAGACTATGGTATGTCAGCTTTACACTGCAATGCCGATCAAGTCTGTGCATACCCCTTGTTCAAGTCTTGGCCCCAGTAATTACTAAACTTCCTAGCACATTTTAAAAACTGCACGGGGATCTTGCCTTCGATGTACGTTAAAGAAATCAGTATGAGCCAGGATAAAGATTTGACACCATAGCCACAGGTTTTGATAATCCTCTCTGGTCAAGCAATAATAGAAATATTGTTCCTAAAACGATAACAAATTCAGCCGCTTTAATTTTCATTTTTTACACATTTTTTTGTTCTTTGTAATTGCTTTTGGACTGACAACACACCTCAAGGCGAAAGCGTTGTATTTTTTTTGCTCGTAACTAGAACTCATTGGGAGTTTATGACGTTTACAAATGCTATATTTACATGTGCACGAAATACTGATATGTTTACTATATAATTCATTATAAATATAATATAAAGCACGGTTGGCTGGCACCCAGCGCTCTTAATTGTGACAGTTCAGTTGACAAATTCCTCTTTTGTTCGTCGTAAGTTTAAATGCTTTTATTTCCATGATCTGAAATAAATTTATTGTCCATTAGTCGCTCTCAATCAAGCGGTCAACGAGAAATGCGGTGGTGGAATTAAAGATTCTGACATAAATCAATCTCAATCATTTCGGTACAGCAAACTCGGAAGCTTTCTCAGATTTTACTTTCTTACCGTCAAAGAATGTAGTTAGGTAAACACTTTGTCCTCCTCTTACTCGAAGCCATTCGACCTCAAAAATAGTTCCAAAGATACGGCATGTCTTTTATTTAAAATCTCAGCCATTCTGAAACTAGGTCCTCTTTTCCAGACTTAAAGACCAATTGCTTCCAATTTCTGATTAGATGGTGGCCTTCGTGAGTTCATCCCAGTTGCTTCAATTCCAACTTCAAAACCTTCTTTGTCGCTTCTGAAACTCAACATTAGGGGAAGGGCAAATCGAAACAGTCTAATGTCTCTAAATCAAGTTCTGGATAACTATGAATACCCCCCACCTGACCTCACAAACTGAATGAACGTCAGTACCTGCTCTAACGTAATCTTTAGATTGAGCATTTCTTTAATAGTAGAATTATTATCATTATTATTATTATTATTATTGTTGTTATTGTTGCTAAATTTTATCCATGCAGGAGGTATAATATTTAGCTTTCAAGTTTTCCCTCTTAGCTAACGTAATGTAAGTGTTTTAAGTACGATTTATGTCCGAATTTAAGGTTTAAAACAAAGATATCCAAACTTCTTCAGTTCTTGTGCACTGAGTTGGTAGTATAAAGATGCGTGGAATTTGTTCTGCAAATAATCGTAAAACCTGTGTTTTTTCAAAAACTCAGAAGCCTTATCTTCTGTACCTTATATATGTGAATCCCAAAGCCTCAAGTTTGAAAAGGCAACTCCGTTCCCTGAATTAGTTGCAGAAGATTTCAGAAAATTGTACTTAAACTAACAAGTTTATTCAGTTATGACATTAGTTTATTCATAATACGTGTTTTGTTTAATAACAGAAAAGAAATAGGTCATGAGGTAGTCAAAGCGGCTTCCGGATCAGCTGCCAGAAGATGGTAACTCCTTGTTGTTTTATAGGCGGCAAATCAACTAAGCAATTTTCCAGGTGAAACTACTTAATTGACATCTTCAAAATCCATTTCGCTTTCTGTTCTTTGAAGAGGCGGCTTACAAACGAGAATCTGTCATGGAGAATAAACAGATATTAACCGCAAAGTTCACCACATGTTGTTCGTGAAGTGCATTAGGTTTGGAAATATTTAAAATATTTTTGTAAGTCCAGTTAACTCTGCACTGGAAACATTTACTGCGCGAGTGGAATGAGTTATTTTCACAAAAAGTCAGCAATACTTTTTTCTAACCAGCTCGTTTGAAGTCACTTGCACTGGGTTACTGTACTTTGTTCTCATTTCGTACTACTGGCTACTTGAACAAATTTGTCTAGAATCACACAATAACCACAGTGACTGCCAATTAGTTATCAGTTCCACAGGAACTTCAATCTTCCTTTTCTAGCCAACACATCAACTGAATCGTCAATCCGTATACTGCATTCGATTCTATGTGAACTAAACACATTGACCGGAGAACCTGTTGACTTAAGCTGACGACAACATTACACAAAGAGAAACACATTTACCAACACACTGTTGTTTCCACAAACAGTGCAACCTTTTTTACACCAAGCACACAAGTCGAGTCATTGTCAATCTCTCTACTTCAATTGTATGATAATTGAACACAAATGTCCGAGAATTTGTTGATTTAATCCCACATAAACAACAACAACAACAACAAGAATAGTAACAATAACATAAAATCTTTGATAGTGACGATGATATATGCTGTAAACCAACAAGTTGTGGTAAAAATGGTAACTGCAAGCCGCAAAGCCAATGCATTACAAACAATTTTTCCTTTTCTCACGTCAACGATCACTTTTTTTACTTAAAAGTAAAGGTGCTGTGTTTTTGAAACTGAATATTGAGATTTGAGTATTGTGCTGTTGTACAAGATGACACAATTTCTACCAAAGTATTGACATGAATACCAAAAATGCCCTTTGGGATTTGTTCCTTCAGGTTTATAGACGTCTTACAGATATTATAATTTACAATTGCATAACTCCACACGTAGGACTGGCTAAGGGCCTGTTCACATGGAGGTGGGGGATCCCCGGGTAAAGCAAGTGGGTAAATCTGTCAAATGACAAATGTAACATTGCCAACAAGCCAACAGCCCAACATCCAGACCAACCGAATTCGACAATCCCTGTTAGCAGCTTCAGTTTCTGAATTTTTTTTTTGTAGCTTCTACCTGTTGATTTTGCATGTTGAAGATTCCTATTTTGTCGTTTTTCTAATTTTTCATTTTTTACTAATGTTTTTATATTTGTCTGTTCTCTATATTCACTCTCTGTTTACTCGTGCTCTCAAGTGGCATGGACTTAAGTGATATTAGCTGTTAGTTTTCGTAAATGGCATTTTAATAGCAGTTTAATTATATTAAGTATATCTCCACTGTCACGATATATTAAAAATCGTTTTCCGTTTTCTGCGCTAACCCCAAATCAATTAACAGACACGCGTAGGTTTACATACAGAAACTCCTTTGTCTTCCTTTGTGCTAGAAAGTTGGAGTTTCTTATGAGTTTAAGTCCTATTTGGATTTGTTAACCAATTAGTCAAAGGGAGGGGGGAGGTTTAGAAACATCCTACCAATATGAAATCGGACCCAGTACCTTATATATATATATATTCGCGTAATTTCTTCAATGTGTACTGATAAATTTTATACCCATTTATGTAGAAGTCAAGGTCTCTGTAACTGTAGATCTGAATATCATCGTCTTCACTGCCTCTTGCTTTTGCGCTGTAACTTAAAGACGTTGCCTCACTTATCATGTCAGAAGAACGCATCCTCAACACACAGTCACAGCCGACATGATGATCGGTGATCGGTGGTCTTCAATCTCGAAAACCGAAGGGCGAACAAATCTGTGCAATGCAAAAAATTCCAAACTAAAAGTACAACTAAATAATGATCACGATCATTTTCACTTCTGGGCACTACAAAGAGAAAGAATGAAAGAAATAAAAATCAAATTAAAATGAAATGAGTTGCGTTACACAACTGGGTCACATATCCTGTCATTGAGGCTTTCTTCAAAGTTTCCTGCACCATTATTGAAATCTTAGTTCCGACTTAAAGCGCCTTTATTTTGACGAAATATAATTTTTGCCACCTTTCAGCAAAACAAAAAATCTTGCACAAGATCACCTACCACCCATCTTCCCATAAAAGAGACGGCATCTCCCAGACACGCACTTTGACCTAGTAATTTGGTTATTTGACAATCTCTGCTATTGTTCCTTTCAGCGCCCAAGCTTTTGACCCCCCTCCCCTGGATTTTTTTTTCAATTACTAGTAAATCTATAATGACACCTTTAATGAACATCGACGTTGTCCTGGTACTTTGGCGCATACCTAGCCCGAAAAGAACTGTGGGTTGTAAAACTGAATGTCCTGCATCGAAATGATAACTTTGGACAACCAAATAGCCGAATAGTTTTCGACATCGATATCAAACATGGTCTTTTCGTGTAGCAGATAATTTTGTAGTAAACAGCTCATCCAAACATCTTAGTACGTATAAAGCGTACACGGGAGTACCGACATTACGTGAGTGTACGTATGAAGCGTACACGGGAGTACCGACATGATGTGAGTTCACGGCACGATGAAGGAGATAACCATTTTGAAACAGTTGTATTTGGAATTTATAGAAACAAATAAAGACTGATTTTTGTTGGGAAACTATATTTGTCCAGCATAAAAATTGTGTTAAACTGAAACAGAATATTAATAAATTGAAAATCAGCAATCACAATTTAACCGTTAAAGGTCTTAGGCTGTCTGAGAAACACCAATGGCTGTGCTGGAGGGCCAATTTAGACAACCCAATGATTTTTAAAATGGAAATGGTTACAGATAAAAGCTGGTCATCTGGCATGCGTGCAGTTTTGACCTAGCTAAAATTACTTTCCAAGATAACAACCACGCTTTAATTAAGCACTGTTGCTATGGCAGTAATCATTGGACGACATGTCCGTCACCTTTAAATGGCCGCCATCGTCGATTTTTCGAAACAATTTTTTTAGCAAAATTGCAGCAATTTTTCTTGATAGGCTCAGAAATACATTGAAGAATAAAATGAAAAAAAAGTAAAAAGAATTTTGCGAGAAAGATTTCCTGTATTTTATTCAAAATTTATTTTGAATAAATTACAAATAAAGACATCATCAAAATAACGTCAAGAAATGTCTTCTAACGTGATTACAGTCACTGTAAGTTTTATTTTAATTGCTTCAATCAGGTTTTAGGCCGAAATTAACCTTGGGGGAGAGGGTGAGGGGTGTCCAGAACTCCAGGTATCCCTTCCCTCATAAACATTTTTAAAAGAGCGGATATTTCACTTCATATCTGACATGTGAACTGGGTTTTTGTTCTCTATGCACTGATCAAGTCTGGAGGAAGACATCGCTTTTACTTGCAAATGTTGGCGTATTGAATGGTCGTTACGAGCATTTGCCGGGAGCATGCGAGCACATCGTTATTTTCTAAGAGCACGGGCATTTGAGAACGAAATTATGAAAACTGGCGATTTTCGAGCGGGCGAGCATCCTTCAAAATTATGCGAGCAATTCGAGCAAGATGTTCAATTTTGCGAGTTCAGAATTTTTTGGGAACATTCAACTAAATGTGATTCACTTCGTATACATGTACTCTGTTAATAACTATATTCGAGGGCACTGGTGCATTTTTATCAAAACACTTCCTCTTTTTCTCAATGTAGAGAAACTGAAATAATTTTACGAGCTATTTACGTTTTCACAATATTTGCCGTTGTTTCAAATTTCACAATATGTAAGCATACCTATTTAAGAATGTATCTTTTGTAGAAAATTAAAATAGCTTTGACAATATCGTAATGATCATTTCAATAAAGTATCTATGTCTGCCAGTCTGATGTCAAGAAAAACGACAACGTCTGAGCTGCTGAACCGTGCGTGGGTCATTTTTTACTGATTCAGAATAACTGGAAAAAGTACTTTTAACAATGAGTTAAGGCAAAGTTCAAGAAATTAAACTACTTCTGTCATATTGCACACTCATGGGCAGTGAACGGTGTATTTTAACACTGGTTTTAAGGCAGTTGTAAGAGGCACTCGGTCCATTGAGCACTGAATATGATGTGAAAGAAAAAGCATTAGCAACTGACAACAACAACAAGAATATTTATAATAATGATGATGATGATGAGAATACTAATGGTCATAAATGAGTAATTGACAAAGTATCATATCCTACGTACGAATTCCATAAAAAAGAAAAATGTGTTACAAGACAGCGTAGCTCAGAGTGCCAATCCTATTTAAAGATTCCTTGAGAACAAGTGAAAGAAAGGTTAATTACTGCGGTTGAAACGCAATACCGGTGCGGAAACACTTTAGCAAAAAGCGTAGTTGCTCTATTCTATATTCTATAAAAGAGCTACTGGAACACAGTGACATGCACGTGCAACTATTTCAAAAACTTTGACATCCACAGAGGACAATACCAAGCACAACAAAATGATGGAATGACCTTTTATTATAAATAGCGAGTTGACTTGGGGCACGTCTAGGTCGAGACTAGCTTAACACGTGGGCGTAGCGAAACCTGTGCATCTGACAGGGCAACATTTTTTGAAGTAGTTACACAAATGAAGGTCAATAGAGAGTAATATTTTTAAAAATGGTACACCCTATGAGATCCGTTTTTCCAGACCATAAGGCGACATCGCATCATTTATCATTCTGTCAAAGCAAGGATAAACATTAAACTCGATACAAAAATAGCTTTATAAATAGATTTATTTCAAATTTAATCTGCCGGGAACTAAAAGTAAATACTAAATTCAATTCCATGCCAAGCGCATTGACTATTTTTTCATTTTGTAAGTTAGTATATATAACACTGAACATGAAAAAAAGATGGTTGATTGATTGATTTCGTGTGTTACTTTCAGTATATCTTGAACGTAATTAATGTTTTAAACTTTTAAAGAACTACTGGTGCAATTAATCGGTACCGATCTAGTTAAGAATAACGTAGTACCAGTTTTTGCCAAACTTTCTCGACATATTTAAACAAGTTTGAGGTAAATGTTTTAAAAAGGTTTTTGTTTGAGAGAGTTTGCTTTCTTGTTCTAGTAAAACCCATAGATATATAGGTCCGACGCTAACCGTCTGTCAGATGGCCCCAACTAGTTGATATGAAGGAAAAAAAAATTAAACCTCGAAGAAAATGTATGGCAAATCCCAGGCCCGTAGGCAGGGGGGGTACCCCCCCCCCCAACGGCCATGAAGGTCTGCGGCAGTCCGCTCAGTTAATAAATAAAGTTTATTATAAGAAATAATATTTTATTTTCCAAAATATCTTTTTACTTAACCCGTGAAACAATCTCTATAATCTACATGGTAAATACAATCTCGGTTGTTAATGGAAAAATTTCCCTCCAAAAAATTA
>JANRMR010186263.1:0-11121 GCA_025434825.1 Bergia sp. 'catenularis'
AAAATTTTATTCCGATTTTCGATAATAGTTGACCAAAAGGATTTTCTGGACAAAATATAAAGAAATCCGAAAATTCAATTTTGTCCACGAGTTCTCGATATTTACAGTCAGCCGCTCTTAAGCTCTGAAAGTGCGTAACTTTGGTTAACTCGTGCTTAACGTTTGAATGACTTGATCTCCGTGTCAACAAGAGTTTGCAAGCCTGTCAAATTTTGAAATCGATCTACGTCAATGTTCGTTTATAAAAATGCTTCAGTAATGTTCTATTTTTGAATCTTGTAATTTTTGTTTTTCACTGCATTTTTTCTTGCTGAGACCGAAGAACAAACTTTAATAAGAACACTGAGGATCAGATTTGCTAAGATTTAAAGAACAAGCTAAGAAAAAAGTAGGAAAACTGCGAGCTGACCAAACTGGGTCAGTTCTATATTAAAAGAGCGTGTATATTCAATTGTATATCATGGAATATCATACATTTATTCGGTGCACAGTCCCCATGGTTATATCCATGGTCAGACTGCTTCTTCCCACAAACATAAGGAAGTCAGTCACTTATTATATTTTATATGCATTTTCTAAGAGTTTCACCTCTCTTTTAAGAGTTTAGTTAAGATGTCATTTTAAATGAAAATGGTATTTTAATTTAAAAATGGCATTCAATTAACGCCATTAAAACGGCAAAGCATTCAATTAAAATTGTATGTGGGGTAAGAGCTATTTTCTCCTTTGCATACCGAATGGTTGTCATGTGGTTTCTTTCAGTCCGATTTACTTCATTTAATGATGTTGGATGGAACAAACTGTAAAGCCTTTTGTAAGTTATGCCAGAATTTTTGGATTATAATTTTACACTAACGTTGATATTTTTCTGAACATTGGAAAAAGAAATGGTTTTAAAATTGATATTTATTTCCTTTGTTTAGTGAATCATACGCTTCCAGCCACGACTACAACTTTCATTGGGAGTATCACTTTTGTCGAAATACACGCTTTTCTTTTTATAAGCACAACACTTATAAACATGCACCACAGCCTCAGATTTGCCGAAAAATGAGCACCACCCCAACCTTACGATGGCTTATTTAAAATTTTCATTTTTTATTCTCTTACCATACAAGTATGAAAAGTTTCATTGTTCTGGTAGCACAAAGTGCGTTCTAGTAGCACACACGGGACAGGAACTGCAAGATTTGATTACATGCCTTAAGCTTAACAGAGCATGCATTGCTTTTGGTTTGAAAATGAACATAATGAAAACTGAAGTTATGTTGCAAGTGGCAACTGGAAAAGCATATATGAAGCGAAAAGTGTTTGTTGGAGGTAAAGAGTTGAAGGTGGTCAAGTCTTTCACATACCTGGGAAGTGTGCTCTCTGATGATGGAGGTATGGATAAGGAGATAGCTCACAGATTGCAGAAGGCTTCAACAGCATTTGGTAATCTGGAAGCCAGGCTCCGGTCACAGCACGGGATTAGCTTAACCACAAAGATTTCAATCTACATTACCTGTGTGCTATCAGCATTACTCTATGGCTCTGAAACATGGACAATCTATAAGCATCAGATAAGGAAACTTGAAAGATTTCATCAGCGCTGTTTGAGGCACGTCCTTAATGTGAACTGGACAACGCCTACACCAGATACGGAAATCCTGGAGAGGGCACAGACCACAAGCATTGAAGCTGTCATTTGCCGAAACTGCTTAAGATGGAGTGGACATCTTGTATGTATGAATGACAACAGGATTCCGAAGCAACTGCTCTATGGAGAATTACAGCGGGGAAAGCGGAACGCCTCGAAACCAAGGCTGAGATACAAAGACCTCCTAAAAGCAAACTTGAAGAAATGAGAACTGGGAAGAAATGGCTACTGATAGAGCTAAATGACGAAAAGCAGCATTCAATGGCATAAAACTGTTCGAGGAAGAAATAATCAAGCATGCAGCGTACAAATGAGCAGCCAGGAAAAAGGAGATAACAGCAGCACCAAATGACACGAAAAGCATGAAGTGTGAAATCTGTGGAAGGATCTGTCTCTCCCTTGCTGGTTTCAAAAGTCACATGAGAGGGCACAAAGATGTGGAGAGGGTGCAGTATCCCCAACAACTTGGTCTAAAGTGCATCAAGTGTGGCAAGGTTGTGAAGTCTAAAGCTGACATGAAGAGTCACCTACGAAGTCATGCAAGGAAAGAAGTTCAGGAAGATAATCCAAGACGTCATACTCGAGGACGAGTCGACAACTAACATGTGTTTGTAGAATAATTATAAGATTGTTTGAAAGAAAAAAAATATGATTTGCATTACAGGACTGTTTTGAAAGGACCGGAACAGGTCTTTTCTCTTCAGATGCCGTAGCAGGAATTTGCTCGCATGCCGACATGCGCTGGCGAGTTCGTTTCTTTTGTTTAAAGTACACATGTTTGGTTTACACATGATAAAATATTTCTCGGTTAAGCAGATATTGCATCGTTTAGAGGTGTTCGAGTATATAAGAGCGGGCGCGGGCAATTATTCTCCAGGTCAGGGTGAAGTCTATATTGTTGTCTTTCAAGGACCAGACGTGCTTGCTCAACTCTGTGGTGTTTTTTTCGCTTGTCTTTAAAAGAGGCTCCTTTATTGTTGAACACTGTTTAAACTCAAGAAAAGATTGTATATTTGCTTTAATATATATATATATATATTGATGAAAACCTGGACTTTAGCCAGTGTATCAGTGAAGTTTGTAAAATGGTCAGTATCCGAAGGCTGGAGTACTAATCCGATTACATAACCTTACCTTTTGTAAAGCTAAATTAAACTAGTTCTTTACCTCACTTCGATATAATTACCATATATGACTTATTATCAAATGGAGTGACAATTATACAAAGCGCCAGATAAGAGGTAACACGAGTGGGTTCTCTAGGACTGCAACATTCGAGGAAGTATTGTAATATGCCAAATGACGGAAGACTGTAAGACAAAGCAATACTAATGTACAAAGTTAAGAAGGAAACTCAAAAAAAAACAATATACAATTTTAGAAATCATTATTTTATTATTCAGTGTTTCAAAAGTACAAAATTCTATGGATGTGTAGTTCCATATGTCTCATCATATATTGGCTAAACTTCAAAAGAATGACAAAGATTAACCAAGTCTTTTTTTTAAAGAATATCACGGAACTAAGTACGGTGTCCCACGGGGATCAAAACGCATTTTTCGCAGACTTGAAAGTTTGTGTTAAAACTCGATTTTTTACAAAAATCTTGAATCTATGAAATAAAAACTTGATTCTTTGAAACGAAAATTTGATTCTTTTAAAATTAAAACTTGATTCTTTCAAATAAAAACTTGATTCTTTCAAACGAAACTACTTGAATCTCTGAAATAAAAACTTGATTCTTTGAAATGAAAACAGCTACACGGATCAGAGGAAAATCGAAGC
Source organism: Bergia sp. 'catenularis' (assembly GCA_025434825.1). NCBI lineage: Eukaryota > Metazoa > Cnidaria > Anthozoa > Zoantharia > Parazoanthidae > Bergia > Bergia sp. 'catenularis'. The sequence continues at coordinate 3,425 of JANRMR010186263.1, forward strand.
AAACGTTGGAGTCACTGAGAATCGAATCGAGCTGGAAGTCCCCAGTTCAATTCTCGGTGACTCCAACGTCTACTTCGACTTTCTCGTGATCCGTGCAGCTGTAGCTTTATTAATTAAATACCCATAAAACGGAGCACTGACAGGGGGAGGGGTATAAAGTGCGCACCGAGGGCCACAAGTTTATCGGCTACCACAATTACTGTCACGTGTTACCCTCGTTACAGAAAGTCGCTTTACCTTTACCTTTTAAAACTTGATTCTTAGCGAAACGAAAACTTGATTCTTTGAAATGAAACTTGATTCGTTGAAGTGAAAACTTGATTCTCTGAAACAAAAACTTGATTCTTTGAAATGAAAGCTTGATTCCTAGTGCTAGTGAAACGAAAACGTAATTTTTTTAAACGAAAATTTGATTCGTTGAAACGAAAACTTGATTCTTTGAAACGAAAACTTGATACTCCGCAACAAAAAATTTGATTCTCTGAAACAAAAAACTTGATTCTCTGAAACCAAAACTTGAAAAGTTGAAATTAAAACTTAATTCACCAAAATTTAATGACTGAGTGAATGTCACGTGACACGTCAATAAAGGCATCACTCGCAAGGTCCAAATTCCACAGCCATTCTCAAGGATCGTTCCATGGCCTTTTATTACGTTAGTTAATTATTTATCCTACGGGCCAACACTTGAGATTTGTGCTTTATGCATTTGAAGCGGAAGTTCTTGTATTTTTAAGACCTTTGCCGTGGAAAAAAGCATCAACAGCAAATGCAATAGAGAAAAGCCGTTTAGTTCATTAAGTTTTAATCAATTTTATTACTCGCCTTTTTATGGGAGTCAGGTAATTTGGGCTTATTGTTTTTAAATTCTTGGGCATTTCAGCTTCGAATTGTTTTTAAATTGTTTTTATTTCTTCAAGGAGATTGTTTATCTTTTATTTCATACTCAAAATTCCCTATGAAAAACGTTCGACCATTCCAGTGTAAAACACACACGATATCACGCCGGAAATAGTTATTTTAATATTACGAAAGTTCCATAATCATTCTGAATGACTGGGATCTCATCTCATCATCTTTGTTCTTATAAAAACAGCGTGTAATTGTTTGAACGTCATTACGTTACTGAGTTTGACTTTCGTCAGTGACCAGTATATTTTCAATTGAAATCATTTAGGCAAATTAACACATATAGGCTTTAGTTTCGCCTGCACAAGCAGCGTGTGCAACCTTGTCTGGAATACTGACTATCTGACCCCATCTTGATGATCAAAAATGATGATAAAAATATTTGGATATCTTAATTGTTAAGAAAAAATAATTCGCCGCTTGAAAAGCATCCATGACCATACATGCAGAGTAGACATTGAAAATTTAATTTTACCAAATTTCATATGCTACGGCCACATAGAAAGTTCCGGCTAAACAAAATAACTGCTTAAAAGCAATGGAGCATTTCGTCATAAAAAGTTAACTCCAACGCATTTGAAATGAGGCTCGAACGTTTGGGATTCCATCACATGATCAAGCAGATTGTTTTACCTTCTATTTAATACTCAAAATTCCCTATGAAAAACGTTTAACCATGTTTGATTAACACTGTCAATGGTGATTCGCTAAAAAGAACCCATAGGAACTTCCAGTGTAAAACACGCACGATATCACGCCGGAAATATTTATTTTAAAATTACGAAACTCCGTAATCATTCTGAATGATATCTCACGATGCTCACTCATCATTTGCATTACACCGGGTGCTGAAATTCGTACGATAATGACACAGCATTCAATTGATCGAGAAAGGTTTGCATTACACGGGTGCGTTTACATTGCCACAAATTTTGAAAATCTCAAAAGTCAACCAAAAATGCCGTTTCACTACTTGGCCGTGCTGTTTCTCGCAACAGTGTCAATATTGGAGTTACCAGGGGTAAGGGGATTCCAGAATGTAATCGTAAGGACAAAGAACGGAGACATCCGCGGTCAAACACTTCACACGGCACCTTATATCATGAAGGTGAACCAGTTTCTTGGTGTCCCTTTTGCCGCTCCGCCAGTAGGAAAGGTACGATTCCAAGCACCACGACCTGCTCAGCCGTGGAAACCAAGAATTCTTAATGCCACAAACTTTGGGAATATTTTTATGCAAGCCTCTGGTGGGGCGCTAGAACACGAGTACATTAAGGTATTGTGGCCCAGTTTCACAAAAGACAATTACAGCGAAGACTGTTTATATCTAAACGTGTATACTCCGGCCCAGAATGAGTCACTGAGCCCGTCCACAAAATATCCAGTTATGGTTTAAATTCACGGTGGTTCGTTTGTATCAGGTTCAGCCGTTTTGAGCTCAGGTGTTGTGTTAGCGCAGTACGGAGTTGTGGTTGTTTCAATCCAATACCGTTTGGGTGCGTTGGGATTCATGACAACTGGAAACGCAGCTGCCCCCGGGAACTTTGGCATGCTCGATCAGGTGCAGGCGCTGAAATGGGTCGAGGAGAACATAGATGGGTTTGGAGGAGACCCGAATAAAGTGACCATATTCGGACTGAGTGCCGGCGGCGCGAGTGTAACGCTGCATTTACTATCTCCGCTTTCTAAATACCTGGTCCATGGTGCGATCTCAGAAAGCGGAGTTGATCTTGCTCCGTGGTCTGTTGCTAAGAAGGACAAAGCTATTACCAATACAGTACAGGTGGCCAACATGATCGGGCGTCAAGTCAGCGTGCCACGTTGTTTGTTAAATCAACAGCCTTGCTTAAAATTTCTTGGGCTCCAGTTGTCGACCAATCAGCAGGGTTAATTTAACAGGGTTCCGTTTATGGCTGGATTCATGACCGAAGACGGTGCTCATTTCTTAGCTCACTTGAGCAATGTATCCGTAAGCATGTCAGACTTTAGCCTTGCCATGAAAAATTTTGCAATGCAAGATCTAGGTGCGGTAAAAGATATGGAGTTGATCAACCTCATTCAAAATGCCTTGGAATTTCAGTATACTCCTTGGGGTAAAACCACTGACCCTTCAGAGTATCGTATGGGAATAGCAGATGTCTTAACTGATTCGCGGTTTATTGCACCGACAGTGCGGTCCTCTTTGTATCATAGCGCCCTCGCTCCTACTTATCTCTTCGAGTTCAACTATCGCTCAAAGTTTGCCAAGTATAAATGGATGGGTCCAACTCACACGGACAATTTTATTTACGACTTTGGAGTTCCGTTCCTCGACATATCTGGTCTTCCTCCATTTGACGTTACGGATAAGAATGTCAGCCACCTTGTAATGACCTTGTACACCAACTTTGCAAAGCTGGGTAACCCGACACCCGAACCGCTGGCAAACGGCGTAGAGCGGACAGCCTTCAACTCCACCAACTTCGCCTACCTTCGTATCCAACCTGAGCCCGTTTTGAAGAGGAACATCCGTGTGAGTTGGACCCATCCATCCATCCTGTTGAAATCGGCACGCGTTTGTAACATTACCGAAAGCGAAGGGGATAAAAGTAGTGCTGGTGGAAATTCTCCATCGATCGTCTTGATACTGTCCATCGTTGGTGGAGCTTGTATTGTCTTTGTCGTATTAGTAATCAACTTTTTTTAGGGAGGGTGGCACATGACAATACAAATCTGTTTTAAAACTTGTGGCCCTCAATACAATTTAATAAGATCGAATTAAAAATATTGTCTTTACTAAACTACCAGGCTACGGCGATCTAACAACATGTAGTGTGTTTGTGAAGAAAGTGGTAGAACTCAGACAACTCACTTTTTGAGTTTCTTTGACATAACTTTGGCTAAAGCCCGTTGTTTTTAACATTTTGGCAAATTTAGCATCAAACTAGACTTTAGTTGTGATTTTTTTGCGTATAATATCTCTTCTAGTTGAAAGATTTTCGAGATTGTTTAAGTTGAGGATTTGGGGCACTCATATTTAGTTATTGTGAGTCTTATGTTTAGGTCTTCCTACGCGTTCAGTTCAGAAGACAAATAACGAAACGTGCTGTTTTACATGATTTTTCTTGAATAATTAATTTTGTGAATCAAATGTTGTATACTTGTATGTTGGCCAAACCTGAAAGAATTTCTTTAGACACTATCGTTTGATATACGTCGCTTATATGTCATGCCCTGGAGTCATGTGCCTCTATTACTTTCTATAAACTAATAAACTAAAAATTTGCTATACAGTTTCATTGAACATCGTCTTGTAAAATAAACAGAGTTTAGGTCGTTCTCTAAACAAGCTTTCGGGTTTTGAATAAACAGCTGCAAGAGTAACTGATGTATACTATACTGTATATATTATTTAAGTATCTTTTTAAGCTTATGATGTCGTAGCTGTCTTAACTTTTAGTATTACATAATTAGTATAAGTTTTCAGCCAATAGTTCACATTATCAGGTGAAGAGCCTTGAACACTAATAATAAACTTTTATCACTATATTATTACTTCATCATTATTATCCCAACTGCTACCCAAAAATCTCATTATACCAGCGTGCCCGGCGGGCACATTACTCGAACTCAGGACCTCTGGGTTACGAGTAGGCACACTCGGTCACACTCTCTCCACGGCTTAGTGATGTGTAACTAAATGCGCATGTTCTTTTATGCCCCTTGAGAAAACAGGGAAGTCAGACGGCATCTGCTTAGTGTCATTCTCTATTAAACTGCCAAATTGAGATTTCAGCAAAGTCAAAAATGAAAAAACTTTGGTTTTTTAGGAGTTCTAGTACATGGTAAAGTATGGCGGAAATTAAAATTTTGCCAATGAAAAAAATGTTCAGTGCAAAATTGCCTTAGAATATGTTTGGTAGCGTTTGATTTTACAGGTATACGGACACTCAGCAAAATGGATGCTCACAATAATATTTGTTTTTTGGGTGCTATAAATGGTCTCCTTTATACGCTCGTAGAAGATACTTTTGTTTTAATCAGTTGGATTATTTTGGAGAAATGTGGTAACGTTTTCCTACACTCCACAAACTGAAGAGCACCTCAAGACACTTATTTTTCAGTCACCATTAAAATGAAACAGTTTTGCATGAGAAATAGCTTTGCATCAGAAACAGATTTATGCCAGATAGACAACTAGAATCATAATTTTCTATCCATAAACGGAAGACTATCAGAGTATTAGGAGGCATGACAAAAGATTTTATATATTTTTACTCCACGTAACATGCTTATATTCTTTTTGAATAATTACGCAGTTTTTGTTTCAGACATAAGCACCTTTTAACGACTTTGTTACCAACTCCTACGCGTTATTGTTTTGAATAAATGACTATTTCCTTCATTAATTGGTTTGTGATAGCTAACTACGGTATATCATAGACAGGGGTTACGCACACATCCGCAGTGATCACAGCGCTGTCGCCCACCACCACCACAAGCACTGTCATCATCATCATCATTATCATTATTATTAAATTTTTATTACCATGCTACAGCCCATAGGGCAGAATGGCTATTGTTTTGTGGACATCAGGCTTAATGAATTCATACTAATCAGAATCACAATAGGAGACATTTTCCGACGTGTGATTGGTTGTGCTAAATGGAACGTGACGCTGCCGGAGAATCCAAGATCCTCGGGAAAGTTTGATAAGTCTCCGAGGACAAGTTCAGAGCTGTCAGTCATGATAAAGTTGAACAAAGACATCTATATAGCTTTATCATAATTGACATATTTGACCTCACGGCTTAAAATATACTAATTACTTGAGTTTATAATTATTGTGTTTATCAAAACGCTTTCTGAAAATCATCTTATGGCTTATTGGCAAACATTCCTTCAGTTAAACTACTTCGCAGCATAAGTTGCTTTTATAAAAGTTACTGCGTGATTCAGTAACTAAACTATGTGAATTATAATCTTTTAACTTATAACAGTTACTGGTAACTTTTTTTTCTTTAGCGCGCGAGCCTCCATTGTTGTTTAAAATGCTCACATAGATGGACAAAGAAGAAGCACTTCGTTTTGTTTCGATGTCATTTTAAATACGCATATAAAAATTGGCCGAACTAAATTCTTTCTTTGCGTAAGGAAAACTAGTTGTCGCCTTTTTGCTAGATTTATATGAATACGATATAAAATCAAAGCTAGATCTTAAAACCATTCCAAGATTTTTTGTTGTCGTTTACTGACACGCGTTTATTGTTTTCGAACTTGCAAGATTTTGCTGGTCGCCATTTACATGCAAAACGGTACACTGGTGAGCTACAGAATCCTGGTTTATCGTTTTCTAAGCGCTCTGTTGAAATGTTGCAATCCTTAACATAAATAACAGAAACGGCCAAAAACAAATCATCTAACTTTCCGTGTTTCTCCACCTGATGCAAAAGCCCGACTTTTTACGTCCGCCTTCACAAGCCGCCCCGTAATATAAAGCAGCACTTTGCTCAAAATTGATACGGATTTCACTAATTAAACAATTTATCAACCTTTATTTGTGCCTCTAAATTATTTTCTGCATTTTGTCGTCACCTTCGATTTCTCTGTCCATTTTCATATCCCAGCGCCTAATTTCGATATTTTACTTTTGATACCACTTGTAATAGTTCCGACTGGCGGATCTATAATGCAAGACACCTATTATCTAAATAACTCAAGCATGCAACTACAGCTTGTTCGTCGAAGTAACTTTAGCACTTTAGAGGGACCGCCGTCCCAGTGGGAATAAGTTTGGATCAAGCCCATAACTTTTTAGGGGCTCCATGTGTAGCAGGAAAGGCTGGACCAGGGGTTCTAATAGTTCTGAAATGCGCTCCCGATCCAATTCTAACTTGCAAGTCTTCGACATTTTGTTGCTTTCCAAGATGTTACCGATAACATAAACCATCCAATTATGAAATAATTACAGCTAAACTAAGCTTAATAAAAGCGGCAGACTTAAGGATTCAATTTACCCGCCGAATAGAATTTTTAAAAATATCAATAGTAAGTAATGCAATGGGGGCGGAGCTAAGTTGGCTGTGGTCTTGAATATTCAAACAGCAACTATGCTTCCGAGGTCTTCCGAGCGGGAATTTCAACATTATTTTTGAACACATTCTAGAAAAAGCAAAAGCGGCATCCTAAACCAACACCGATTTCTCCGATTATGACACCGTTTTAAAGTAGAGACATGGGGCTACGCAGCCCACTTGTTGACAGCTTTCTAGCGGTGTGCAGAACGCAATCCGAGTGCTTTTAATTACAACTTAAACTGAAAATACTGCTTTTTCCATACTAAGGCTGACTGAAAACCCGCTTTTGAAAATCGCAAAAAGCGGCATTGTTGGAGTCTCGTAATGCCTTTGTAAATTATTCTAAATGAAAGTAGACATGTGGGGCTACATATACAGTGTGTTGACAGGTATTTAGCTGATGAATTATGACCAAAATTTTTGTATGCAAAAGCGCGAATTTGCGAATTTACCGCCCTTTTCCTTTAAAACGAGAGCGCTCAGGTCGACAAAATCGTATGCAAACATATTTAAATTTGATGCAAAGCATGCGAGTGACGTCAGATGTCCAGTCATTCTGCCCTATGCACTACTATTACTACGATTACTACATTTACTACTACTGCCACTACTACCATTTTATTAATTCTACTACTACTACTACTAGTACAGTCATGCGCATGATCGGTCGTGAGAAATGGCGTCCCTCTTACTTTGGCGCGTAAATTTGAAAATTATTTAAAGCTTTCTCT
>JANRMR010186274.1:0-20450 GCA_025434825.1 Bergia sp. 'catenularis'
AGATAACGTCACATGTAAACGAATTGACTAATGAGAAGGTTATACCAGAATACTGGTTTAAAGAAAGGGCTTTTTGTTAACTACAGGCCCCATTAATTTTTTCCCACCCCGAAGGCCTGGAAGAGGCAAATTTTATTTGGAAATGTGTCGCCGAAATGCCTGCTATACCAACGGCTGGTAGCAATATACCAGGGCATATGAGTACACCTTTCATGAAGTGCAGTGGCACATATAAGATTTATTTATGTGACAAATGAAACCGCAGCTGCATCTGACTCAGCGATCATAATATAACCCTGATTTTTAGAAAAGTAGTATTTCCATGCATTATATAATGCACTTTAACTGAGTTGCAATCCCGATTCTTAAACTATACAAAACTCGATAATACTGTAAGTTGTCTTACATGTACAGGCATTGATGTACACTTTGTTACACTCATTTATAGTTGGTGTCAGTGACTGCATGGTCACCTTGTGGCGCTTTCCTAGCCAGCGCCAGTGTTGATGGAGAGATCATCATCTGGAGTGTTGCATCAAGGAGAGCTGTTGAAAGGTTAGTTGTTGAAGCTGTTTGGTAGTTCTGTGGGTCGTGACAAGATAGAAGTAACGTCAAAGTATACAACATGTCCCAGAAACTCGAGAAAATGCCCATTGTTGTGGATATAAAGACACAGAGGAACATCATTGCATAAAACTTCATGAGGGGGTAATGCATGACCGTTGGAACACACCTTACACATTTTGTTCTGACGTCATGACATATGCATGGCAACGTTGTGACACAAGCTATAAAAAATGGGTTTTTTTTCTGAGAATGGAACAAAAAATGATGCCCATTAATGCACAAAACTTAAAACTAAAGTATGTTTTGCGATTTCTGACTGATGTTCCATGGCTACGATTCAAGAATGTTGTAGTTCAACATACTGTACTATCATTTGTTTTTTAAACTTATTGATTGAACAAAAAAAAATTAAAGATGTTACAAGCGGTTTTGGAGCTATTTCTTTTTAAAGAAACTGGAAGTAAAACTCTGAAATGTCCGAAAATGCCCAATCAGTACGCACGCACTTGCTGGATTCACCAGCATATGTTGCAAGTGCTTGCGTAACAGATAAGATAAACTGTGGTAGCAATGTTCAGTTTCCAGGTCCCTTAATACAAAACTTTGCAGTCAGTGACACTTGCCTTACAGTCACATCACACAAGTGCTCTTTTGGTGCTTCCTGAAAAGTTTGCTGCTCTTAGACCGTCAGTATGCGTAGCTTTTTGTTGTTGAAAAAGTTAAAAAGTGCTTCTTTACCTGCTTGAATCTATATTAGAGTACAATTTTTTGTAGTTAACAGTTGATCGTCCGGTGAATGAAGTGCAGAGAGGGGCTGTTGTTCGTTGTGGTGTTTCAACAGCCTGTGTGGAAGTCATCATCAAAGTGTTAGAGTGCTTATTAAAATGTATCTGTCGTATTTATTTTAGGATAAAACATGATCGTAGTCAGGCTATTTGTGGACTGGCTTGGAATCCTTCGGATAACAGGGAGATTGCATACACTGACAAAGAGGTACGTTTCAATAAAACAATGCTATTGGTTCCAAAATATTTTACTGGTAAGTAGTATTTTTTCGTTTTGAAGTAGTGTTAAGAGCATGATTGTTCATGTCTTTTTTTATGCCAAACGTGTGTTAAGTTAAGCATCCTGCTTGCAAACTTTTGGTGGTGATTACGTATCAATGTCCATTTTTCTCCTAGGGCCAGTTTGGTGTATGTGAAAATGTAATTCCTGACAAAGTTTCAAAGAGCAAAACTCAGGTACAATCAGTTTTCTGTATAGTTGAAACTTGCATGTTTAAGAATATATCATAATAACATAATATGACTTGTGAGTAAGAAGCTGACATGTATAAACTGGTGAAATAAGTTGTAGTAGTCAATATCAATAGTAAAAAATGAAAAGATATAAAATGAATCTATGTATTTAAAACTTAAGTTTTTCCCAACTTTTTGAATCGATCCGATTCTTCCTCAGATAGATAGATAGATAGAAAGATACATACATACATACACACACACACAGATACCTTATTTGTAGTTACTTGACAACTCTTAGGTTGGATTACGTAATAATTTACACAATTATTAAAGCTATAAGTATAAAATACATGGAATATGATTATATAAGCTAAAATTTACCGTAAATGCTCGAATTAGCGCCCGGGGCGCTTATTTAATTTTCTAAAGCGAGAAGGGGGCGCTAATTCGAAGGGGGGCGCTTATTTCGTTTATCAATATTTTGGCCTACTATCTTTATTTCTAGTTAACACACCTGTAACATATAAAAATTCAAAAAACGTTATAGAAAATTACTTTTTGTGAAACTTGAAACGTTCTCAAGACGTTCTCAAGAAGTTTTACGACGAACTTAATAAAGTGAAGCACCTATGTGCTCATATGGATATTTCTATCCAGGAAATGAGAGGCAAACCCGTACGAATTTGAAGAACATTAGTTATGTACTATTACAAATGTCACATTCATTAAAAGTACCGTATTCGTGTCGTACGGTATATCGTACCGAGTACTGAACCTCGTTTTTTCTACGGGGGCGGGGCGCTTATTTGAAGGGGGGCGCTTATTCCATATTTTAAGCCTTAGGAGGGGCGCTAATTCGAAGCGGGGCGCTTATTGGAAGCTGGGCGCTAATTCGAGCATTTACGGTATTTCAATTTAATTAAAGGTCTTAAGGGCATTATGAATCTATTTGTTTTAAAAACCGGCCTAAATCGATGTTGTTTCTTTAGATTATAAGGACAGGCATTTACCACTGGTAGTGAAGAATGTAGCTTGTTCTGGTTGTCTCCAATGATGTTCTGAAAAAGCTTGTTGGTCAGTTGGACAGGGTAACCAGGCCAGACTCGAGTAGTGCATCCTTGTAGGAAAGCGACGTAAATATAATTTGCCTGGCCTGCCGCTGCACCCTCAGGGGACAATGGTTAAAATTCAAAGTCTAAGTTTAGTTTGCTGTGAAGAATACAAGATATTTGTAGACTTTGTATACACTTGGGCCTGACCGAATGACTTAATATCAGAAGATACAAGTTTCTGGTCTGGCGCGAGTGCCTGGGTCTGTACAAAGTCTGTAAATTCTCAATAAACATCGATTTAGCCCCAAAAGTCACCCACAATAAGTTAGAGTCTGAGTGCAATTGGCAAGACAGCACAAGTCAAACCGAAAATCAGATCGTAGAGCTCGCAAGGTTTGTGCTAAACCACAGCTTTCTTCTCATTTGAAGGGATGCAGCACCAACAGATCTTCGGATGCGCTATTTATAGTTTCCGTTAGATTATTTTGTACTACCTCTGGAGCCCAAGCACTCACATACAAAATGTAAATGCTTGCTTAATTATTATTATTCCTGTAAGTTATTTGAGTGTAAATACATGTAAACATTGTTGTCTTAATCTCATCTGCAAGCGCAGTTATTGTGGATGTAGGTAATGGACCAAGCCGTAGTACAGACCTTATCTACATTTCCTACTAATGTTTCACACCTTTGGCGCGGATATTTCGACGATTTGAATGCTTGTTTAAAATCGGCAGAAGTTGACAACTTCCACCACCATCTCATTGGTGATTCGGCAGCACACAGAAACAACGTTACATAAGTTTAACATTCATGAAAAGATCAATTACTGTACTTTTTATTGACCGTTTTCCACTGTGAATGAACTACTACAATTCTACATTAAAACTGTTCAGTCGACTATAATAATGTTGCTGAAATAAAAGTCAAACGAAAGATCACACTTACGAGGACTGTGCAGAAGTAACATACTAAGACCCGCGGGTCGTGGGACGCGGGTGACAGGTGACCCGAGGGTTGATTTTTGTTAATGAGAAAACCAAAGTAGTTCCGACCTGCAGCGGGTTACCTGAGAGTCGAAGCGGGTGGCAAAAATGTACAAATCTGCTTTCAAATTTCTCGCATCCGCTTTGGTTGATATGCATGCACCATTTTCGTAAAAATTTGTAAAACCAGTGTAAACATGCCAAGTTTGGACCGAGCGATTTGCGTGTGATAGACAGTAAAGTTAACTGAAACTTGTATTTTGTACTGTTGACATTTTGTGGCTTCCAGTTTTACTGTTATTCTGCAAGTAAGTTCGTTTTGGAACTGATCGTTTTATCGTAACAACTGGCGGTTACTCTCCCTCAAAATAAAATCAAAAATAGCTTTTAAAATAACTTAGAAAAGTGAGTTGCATGCGTTTGGCGTTGTAACAAAGCAAACGTGCGGCAACCAGCTATTTTGCTGCTTGAGTCTTTTCGGCACTACAATGACCGAGAAGAGTCACTGGCGGTCACTCTCAGACTTTAGACTTCGGACTTCGGACTTCAGACCGGGCCAAGCAGACCATTTTGAGCAACACACAGCTGAGCGACAGATCGGAAAAATATAAATTGCTTTTTGTTTTTCCAACGCGTTAAGGTAGAAACCGTGCGAAAGCTTGGTTTCCATATGCCGGGAAATTTTTATACAATCGATCTCGGAGCTATTTATGACTTGTGAAAGCCAAGCTTTTTTAAAATAGTACAGAAATCCTAAACACAGTACTAGCAAAGTCAAAGCCAAAAATCGGTCTATTGATCTGAAACGCTCGAGTCTTCCGGTTTAATACGGGTATCGCACTTCAGTGAAAGTTTAGTGACCAAAACAAACAAAGCACTGCCATAAAAAAAATAAAATGTAGCTATTTTAAAATTAGTTAGTTCTCGAAGCAAGACCAAATGTACAAAACGTGCACTAGATAGGGGTCAATATATATTTATGTCAAATGTTTAACCTAACATTGGATAAAAATATCTGATAAAAGGTTGCCGTCTTACTTTTAAAAAATTGGTCATGATCGCGCGCAAAATAAGTCAATGCCATGGAATTATGCAAAATCGTTTCTTTCAGTTTTGAAAATAGCTGTCGGACTGTTTCCCATGTTTTGCAATATTTCAATTCAATATGTTCGCAATTATAGCTGGAATACTATGCTAATGCAAATAGCAAATACATCTACATGTACATCTAGAATAAAAAATTACGTGTAAGCGATAGGACGAGATAAACTCGAGTAAATTCACTCAAGTGCCATGTGTTTGCGGCGTGGCAAGGAAATCTATGGTACCTTTGTCAGAAATAAACAACCGCATCGTTCGATACACTGGGCAGCTGGGCCAAAAACGCAAACATCATGTTCGAGCAAGAACTTGCTTAAGACGCTTCCTGTTATTTGTCTGAAATCTATTGTACATGTAAGACTTATCTAATCCAGAAAAGCAAACAAGAATTGCTTCGAAACGTGTTTATCTGGATTATTCGCTCTCCATTCGATATTTGCGGTATTGATGTAAACATCGCATATCGGTTCTTGAAACATCGCATTTCGGTTCTTCAGGAACTAAAATGTAATGTTTTCGATCGACGGCAACTCAAAGCTTAGTAAAGCTTTACGTACTGTAGTTTGAACAAGCTCATCTTCAGAGGTAAGACCAGTAAAGTTGAAACTTTTATTCCAACTGTAAAACGTAGCCATGAGTGTTCATACATGTACCTATTCACGTGTCGATAACGTTCCAAATTTGTAGAATGTGAACGTTACTTAAAATTCACTTGTCTGAAGGTTTTGATCGTGTCGGGGGTTGCACAAACGTTAGAAACAAATGATGATTACAATGTACTTTCGAATTTGTGCGGAGTCATTAAAATGTGCATAATTATCTGTTTTGCCTTCGACCTTCGGGTCACCCACGATGCGCGGGTCTTGGAACGTTACCTCAGCACGGTACTTTACATTGTACGTCAACGTTTTTTTCAAACATCTTCAGCTCGTCTGAGTGACTTCTCAAGAATTTGTTAAACGACTTTATGAGTTGTTTATATCAAGTGATCCAATAATTGGGAAGTTGAGTAAAACATGGAGCCAATCACTGCTATGCCTATCTTTTGCTTACTTAAATCAATAAATCAGTGAGCAAGCACAAGATGTGCATATGAGTGATTGGCTCCATGTTTTACTCAACTTCCAAATTATTGTGATTCACTAATTTTGTAGCCTTGTTGTAGGATTCAAAACAACATCAGCGTCTGTATATAAAGTTCTTTTGATTACAACATGAAAACATACACAGACAGTTGTTGTGTGTAACTCCACTGTAGTTATTACTGTACTCTAAAGTTTTGATTGATACTGTATACATGTAATAACTATTAATTAAGCTAAACACTCACAAAATGAAAAAACTTTAGATTAACATCACTTATTTATTCTAAGAATGAAGCTGATGGTTGTTTTGAAAATGATATGCTGGTGGATGCAATGTTTGCAAACTCTGTCTCTGGTGTTGATGACAGCGATGCCGAATCACTTGTGGGAAAAAAGAGGCAAAGAGTAAAAAACATGTGGCTTGATGATGAGGCTGATGAAGATGATGATGATGATGACTATAAAGGTATGGGGACTGTAGATTTTATGGTTAAATACAGTAGGATTTCAGAACGTGAAAGTTTGGTTGGCCGCAACTAGGAAGTTTGGAAGCTACAGTGTTGCAACTGGTCATAACTTCAATAATTTAGTTGTAGTCGGTTTGAAAGTGCTCATTACCACAAATTGCCATCTCAGAGTTGTACTTTTAGATTTTTTTTACTACTGATTTCTTCGATTTTCTTGCAGATATTCGAAAGCTGAAAGCTGAATTAGCAGGTCCTCTTGAATTTGGTGAGGTTGACAGTTTGATTGAGGGCGATGGAACATCAGATCTTGTGAAAAAGGGCTCAGTTAAGGTGTTTAAACTATTTTTTAAATAACCTAAGAAACTGGGAATCCTTCGAAATATTCTTGGGAAACTCCTCTGTCCATCACTTGTAACCCTCCAATGTATGCGGGCATGAGTAGTTATCTCTTGTGTATCACAATGGAGATGTATCATACTTGTTAATTAAGTATGGTAGATCCTTTTAACTTAATCTGTTAATAGAGTACCTGATGGCTTTGGGATCTGACACCTAAACAAAGGAAGATCCTGAAACCAGGCAATTATTTTCTTTTGTTTCTTTCAAAGGAGTATTGTTGGCGAGTATGTGAAACATCTTGACGTGTTAAAAATTGAATATTGTGTTATAGAGTTCAATAGTAAAAAACTGTGATATCTTATAAAATCATGAACAAACGAGTAACAGAAACACTGTGATCAGGATAAAGCAACGGCAATCATAGGTAGCTTGAAATCAAATCAAAAGCAACTTCCACGAAATGGCATCGAGTGTTGAGGAGGGAGTAGAAAGTAGACGCAAACATTGATCGTAAACATCTCGCTGGTTACGCTGAAAAATGTAACAACTTAAGTGCAACAACAACCCTCTACCATTCATGCAAAGATTTTTATGGTGAGACCACAACTAGAGTATCCAGGGGGGTTCGAGGGGTTCGGACGAACCCCCCTTTTTTGGTCAACCATTTTTTTAAAGTTCGTTGCTTTGTGAAAGTCGAAAGTGCAGCGTCGCGACACTCTGATCATAACATGATGCAACCTGAAGAACCAATAGAGGCATGTAACCCCTTTCTGGGAGGCTGGCAACGGGCCAGGGTTAATTCATTTGGTAATACTGATTGAGTTTCTGTAGCAAGAAAGTCGTGATAACTGAGGTCAACGTGTAGTGGTACGTGTACATCTATTCCTTGCGTACATACATCGTGTCAGATGGAACAGTTGTATATTTTCAGCTTTTATAGCATGCCAATTTTCGTCAGGTCACTTTAAAGTTGAAGACTCATTGTTGACTTCAATAATGATGTGTTTGCCACTGCTTTGTTTACTGTTCAGCCACAGATTATCCACACACCAATACTGCCAAAGCTTCAACCAGCTTTCCAGCCAGGATCTACTCCTGCACATCTAATGCACAGGTTCATGGTAAGATCCCTACTGTTAAAAATGATTTGGTTCAGCGTTTTTTCTGTCTGAAGAAGGTGTAATTGCTTTTAATAATCTGGTTGCTGGTTACAGGATTGTGTACTGAAGATATATATCAGAGCTACACATAGCGGGGTGGGAGGGGGGACGAAGCTGCCCCCCAACCAAAATGATATTAGAAAAATATTTTAAATATGTTTAGAAATAAAAGCTTTAAAAATGATAGAAATGGCATTTGAGAGCTACGTGTACAAAAATTTTTGAAAAATTTTGTGGGGAAGCATGCTAGAAGCTAGAAGCTCGTGCTTCTTTTCTCGATCACATTGCCTACCCTCCCAAGCGTAGTTAGCTAATATATTTACTAAACTAAAAAAAAAATTATTAATACCTGTGATCAGTAAAACCTTTTTACTGCTTTCTTAGAGAGACCTAAACCGTCTGCTGCAATCACTAAACGAATTTAGCAATAACTTCATTTTCTATCCTTCAGTGAGATCTTTTCACTATTTCTTTTGAAAATCGTTTTTCAATTCCACTTGAAGTCTTTTGTAGAAGTGCAAATGTGCTTTCATTAAAAAGCTTTTTTAAAAATAAGTCTCCTGCAGAAAATAAGGTAATCTGACAAAAAAAAAATAGAACCACTTGTTGACAGTAACAGTACAATGACACTGATAAAGATCTAAATGAAAAATTTTACCAAAATAACTTATAATGGCATTTGTAGCAAACAAAGGACGCTAACAAGCCAATATTCTTCTTGTATTGGATCAGCCGTTTTTGTAACCGTTTTCAATTTTTTTAGTCTTTCTGCTGTCAAACTACATCTTTCTAGTCTGCATCTTATACTCAATCTCCACTCTGGATCTTAAGTGCTACTGACTGAGAATAAATTATCGAGAAATCGTGAGCGGAACGAAAATTTTCGTTTCTTCATATTTTGCCAAAAGAAGCCCTTTTGTAAACTATTTTCTGTTAAACTGCAGACTGATTTCTCATTCTGTTTTTACTTTTTTTAAAACTTTGATTTACGATAGTTAATGCTCGAATAGTTGAAGAACCTGACTGCCGGCAGGCTGATGACTTTTCAACTTCAACTTCTCTCAAATATGTCATTTCATACCTACTATATCTTATGTTTGCCCCCCCCCCTCCGCTCTCTCTCTCTCCAGTGCACAGATTAATATCTTAAGGATCAAGAAAACAAAGTGTATCAAGCAAAGCCTCACACTGATTACTCGAAGCGTAGTTTTACCTATACTGTGCTCTCCTATGGAATAATCTTCCAAAGTAGACGAGAAACCTTAAACGTTATCTAGCTTTAAGGAAGAAACACAGAAAATTATTTTTAAATAGCAATTATGAAAACCAGTTAACATTCTTAAATAATCATAGAATAATTATGTAGTACACTAAAAACAGTCATTACCCCAGTGTGTGAATAAAGTTGAACTTTGTACACCTCTGGACGACTCTTTTAGCAAGCCTAGTTTTTGCCATTCGGTACTAGGTGGTAGCAGTGGTAACTGTTTCTCGATGTGCAAAGTTTCTTTTTCATACGAAAACCAATTGCTGCCGCGCCTCTGTCGAATATAGATAGTAATACAGTATTCCATGTCAGGAAGGCCATTCAGCTGCTATTCACATTTTTCTAAATTTCTCCAAAATGAAAATTCTGCTGGCAGTGCAATTGTGAGTTTCGAAATTTGTTTAATCTGAAATTCGTTCCTGCCTGCGAATTCTCTGTTCCCAGTTAGCCCCATTACAACTGACCAGCAGTTACAGTAAAAAGAATAATCGGACTTAGAAAATTATTATTACTATGTTAAGGACAGTCTGTTGTTATTCTTTTTATATTTATTCATCCTACTACTCCACTGTCTGACTTCCTACACAGCACTAAAGGAAATATTTTGCAAAAAGAAGCAGTGAAATACGGTCCCAAGAAGTTTCCCTTACATAAGCGCAACATTTTAGCTTTGGGTAACCCGTGATGCCCAAAACGTGTTCAGACAATTTCTTTTTTAGGTTTGGAATTCTGTGGGCATTGTGCGATGTCACAACGAAGAGGATATTTCGTCCATAGAAGTGGAGTTCCATGACACTAGTACACACCATCCAATGCACCTTACCAATCACATGAATCATACCATGGCTGCTTTATCGTCAACTGCAGTGCTTTTCGCTTGTAAAGCCCAAGATGAAATACCCAGGTACTATATAATAATTCAATATTATCTCCATGTCACATTCTGCCGAGTCAAGACAAATGGAGTTAGACATACATTTACATTTACCTGTAATACATGTATAAAATATACAGAGTAACATTGTAGCACTTGAAAAATCTCTAAGAATCCGTACACTTTAAATCTGTGGTCTTTGAGTACAGTACATGGTCATGTATTGTATCAAACCCATAAAACCATCACAGCTCTGTTTCAACTAGGGCTGGGGACGAACCTTCGTTCGTTCGCGTTGCCTTCAAAGGTTTTCTTTGGTCAGTAGTTTTAAATGTATACAAAACAAAGGCATTTTTCGACAAAAATGCCCAATTCTGAGAAACTCGACTATAAACCTGGCAGTTTTAAATTATAAAAAGAAAAAGCTGGAAAAAGTTGCAGTTTCTGGCTGATAATTTGATTCATTTTGTGTTGCTTGGAGTAGGGTGAATACGTTGGGTGGTCATGCAGCGACGTATAGTAATCGTTTTTTCGTGTGTTGGTGCCTGAGATCGAGAGTGTTTTATTAAGTACTTCCTGAAACGAAGGTTCGTTTGAAAACGCCAACGAACCTTGGAAGGTTTTTTTGGCCCTCATCCCAGCCCTAGTTTCAACTCCTGAAACTCTTTGGAACTTCTCGAAATATCTCCATAGAAAACACCTTTCTGTAGTCTCCAACAGTTGCCATCTAGAAACAAAAATAAATATGCAAAGAAATAAATAACTTTTAGAAAGAAAAATATTCTTATTCACCAACCTAAAATTTAGAAAGTTCAAGAGAGCTTTCGGACTCTGTCCAGAGTCTTTCTTCAGTGCGAAGTGCTTGCTCGGCCTCGACTTGATGTAGAAAGGCTGAGAAGCGTTCCGAAGACTGGCACGAGCTGGTAACCACCATCACGGTTCATGGTAGGTTGTTTCCGCATGATGAGGATTGCCTCCCGGATTTTACGTGAGGCGGGAATTCGGCTTCGTGAGCAATTATCTTAATGCTAGCTGTTCCAGTCAGTGGTGTGGCCCGTATCCCGCGCATGCTAAGAAATTCCCAACATCTACCCCTTTATATAAGCTGGTCAAAAGGACATATTTCAGATTTAAAGCAAAAAGTTGAGGAGTGCAATTAGTACACCTGGACAACCCCAAGAGGGTACTTTTGAACATGCCTGACATTTAAAAAAATGAGGGCCCTGGTAACTACAGTGAGTTACCATCATTTAACATTGTATTTACCTTTCACTTAATATTCAAAACTATATATTGATCAATTTCCTGGTAAAGTGTGCTGACACAGATTCCGTAGAGTGCTCAATACTGGTGCGTAGAGCTTAAATACAAGTAAAAATTGTAGAGAAAAATTTCTGCTACTCGAGTTTCACGCGCATTTTACTGCGCTGGCGATCATCAGGCAACTGAAAAAATGTAAATTACGGCAGTTTGTAGTTAGCGGAATAAAACTTGTTGGTATGTCTGCATTTCGAAAGCAGTTCAGATCTTTTGTTTTGGAGAAGTCCCTTTGGGGCGTTCAGAATGCACATTTTTTCCTGGGGACAAAGAACAGCATTGTTTGTCACCGCTCTTGTACGCTTTCGCGCGTTTGACAATTGACCACTTCAGATTGTATTGTAATTTCGCAGTGTAGTACTCCCTTCATATTTTCTGTTGTTTATCGATAGTTTGTACCTGGATTTAAACGGGTGCTCTGTCATACCGATATACTCTTTCGTGCTTCGACCCTTGGAAGTAATGGTGGATTTGTAAATTCGGTTATCGGTCTAGCGGCCACCCGTTTGGTTTTCGTCTGGCTTCAGGATTCTTGCGTTGTGTCTGTTAATAAAGCCCTTCATATTTCCCGTGCAGCTGTAGCTCACTTTGATTGTGTTTTTATTGAAGATTTTGTAGAGGGGGGGGATTGCCTTCCTTCTGCTATTGATCAATTTCCTAAATTCAAAGTTGTCAATAAAATTAAGTAATAAAGACACCAGAAGATCTAAATATTTAGTAGTTTTAGTTGGCGAGGTTCCAAAATGCGTTAACTGTGGCAACAGTTATCCACTTCTGTTCCCAAATTATATATTTAAATGTTTGCTACAAAATTTATGCATTTATTTCTATCCGCTGAGAACATATTGTAAACACATCAGGTTAGTGACAGGGTTAATGCTGCCGTATACTCCTTAACCGCTGTATTCAGCTCTCTGCCTGTAAAAAATTCTTTGTATGAATAGATGAGCATTTTTAGATTTCAAGTGTGAAAATGAATGCGAACCCGTTTTTTGAAAAGTTATTTTGAGAAAACCAACTTTGAAGAAACGCATGCAGATGGCGGTAAAGCAATTTCCTATGAAGGCTTTGTTTGCAGTACCTTCAGTTCATTGTTTTTTTTGTCTTAACCCTATTTAGACTGCTGTCTTGCGTCAACTTCTGAAGTTTGCAACTTTTAGGCTATTCGGTATGGTCGAGTATAATCCTCCGGGAAGACAGATATATCTATCTTTTGTTTATGGGATACAAACTTCAAACATGTTTGTTTTCCCTTAAACTAAAATTATGCTTGTGTCCTTTTATAGCTTTTGTAAAATATGAAAGAAATATAACACGGAAAAAATTTTTGACAGAGAACAACCTAACTGCAACATGCCTCCCAGTCCCAGGAATTCCAAAAAGCCCAATAGTGTTAAAGATCTTCTCACAGGCTACATGTACCTACAATTCATTTGTTGAAACTTTCGTGTTTTGGCTTAACCAAAAGTGTAGGTGACGTTCTTCTAGTCTCTCAATTCCCCATTTGCTTGGCGTTTTGAAGCTGATCCGTTTGTCCTTTTTACATAGTAAATTGCTTTGTCTCCATTTTGGAAGTTGGGACAGTTCCAAAGAATGGAATGTGTCGATGCCTACAGGTGAAGAGATTGAGGTAAGATGTTTTACAACTTTAAACTTTAAACCAGGAAATAGTAAGCTAGAGATGAGTTTTCTTCCTAAATTAACTAAATCTGCTTTTAAGGATGTTCTTAAAGAATGAACTAGCCAGATACATCTTCATGTTTTTCAATGTCTATTGCTTATGCTGATTAATGATCTGTTTATTAAGCTACGTGGCTGTACTACTGTAAAGAGAGTGTAATCTATCTTATTACATTATTTTCTGTTACATTAGTTTTTAGGTCATAATTATTTGAAATTGTTATACATATTTTCTGTAAGAATTTGTTAACAACAAGTTGACAAGGAGCATACGAAGACGTGGGGATATTTGCAGGCCCGGGAAAGCAAGGGGCTCCGGGGACATGTTCCCTCTGGACAACTTTGAAAATGGGACTCCTAAAGTCGCGTTTCATAACTTTCTGATTGTCAGTAGTTTTAATATCTGGAACTGCTAAAATATACAATACCTTAAATTATGAAATCGGTAAATGTCTAGGCGAAACACATTAAAATTAAAGCAATTTGAACTTAAATCATCTTCCTTTTTCAAATGTCTGTTTGATATATATTAATGCTTAAAAGTTGTCCAGTGTTTACAAGTCTACATGTATGTATAAGTTAATATCATTACCCCATTTAAATAAAATACGTTGAAAGCTTTGTTGTGCCTTGTTTATACCTGTTTTGACAGATTTTAAATCTTACAATGATTTAACAGTTACTATGTGTTGTGTGCCAAGGCTTGTTAGTATCTTGTATATTACCTTAGTCAATTAGATCACTAGAGGAACAAGTACAGTCATCGAGAGCGGATCGATCGTATGTGGTGTGAGTGTGTAGATCACTTTTCATTCGTATCACGACACACAATTCATTTGAAATGATGAATTCAGAGCACAATAAACACACTTTATTTTAAAAAGTCATTACTGATTGCTTATTGCTTCTGTTGTCTGTCTGTCTGTCTTGTGTTCTGCCTTTCAAGCAGGTATTTCCCTATGGTTCCCGTTCCATTGCGCGCCTCTTATTTACTGAGTAGAAGACGCCTTTCTTCACCCTGTCCAGCATTCCTATTCGGGGTATTCCGGGAGGCCTTCTCCCTTCCACCCTCCCCTCTATGACTAAGAGGAATAAGCTCGCCGTGAGGCAGGGAATGGCCAAGCCAAGTACTCTGTCTTTTGTTGATGATAGATATAATGGCCCTCTCTTCCTCCACACGTCGAAGTACGTCCTCGTTACATACTTTGTCGGACCAAGAAATGTTTAAAACTTTTCTCCAAAGACACATCTCGCAGCTCTCTAGCCTCTGCACGTCTTTCCGCAGGGACCACGATTCGGCCCCATACAATAGTATGCTCCAGATGACAGTCTTGATAATTCTCTTCTTCAGATCGAGGCTGAAGGTTTTTGTCAACACTTCTTTCCTTTTAGAAAATGCGTCCTTTGCCTGGGCTTTTCTCGATCGTATATCTTTCTCACAGTATCCGTCTTGTGTGATCAGGCTCCCGAGGTAGTTGAAGCTCGTTACTTGACTTAATCAGTATTTACCTTCAAGGAAAATCACGAATTCCTCACCAGGCCTCTTACTAATTTTCATCACCTTGGTCTCCTTGACGTTGATCTTCATACCGTGTTTCTCAGCAGCCTCCTGCATTTTATCCATCATGAGCTCAGTGTAGTCCTTCAACAAAGCTGGCTAATGTTGTTTGATCTTCCGCATATCGCAATGTCTTGATGAGCCGGCCTCCCACTCGAATACCTTCGTTCACATCACTTAAGGCTTCTTTTGGCATGGCTCCGGCTTATATGTTGAAAAGTACAGGGGATAACGAGCAGCCTTGTCGTGTACCTCGGCCAGTCACTGCTGGATCTGTTAAGCCATCTTTCATCCTGACTCTCGCCCTTTGCCCCATATATAGTCTCGCAATCAGCCGCCGATCACGCCATTTCAAAACTTCCAGAAGTTTCACCAGTTTACTCTGTTAAAGGCCTTTTCATAGCCCACAAAGCACACATACACATCCTGTTCGTGGTCGATGCACCTTTCACTGAGCAGTCTCGTTATCGCGATAGCTCCTTTTGTGCCGACTCCTTTCCTGAACCTGAATTGGTCGTTACTAAGGCACGCATTAGCTTCTGTTGTGTGCGCGTCAAATGTATTTCCCGATTATGCTAAAATGCACATCGCAAGTTTTTCACAAGTTTTCCGCACATTTATTTTAAAAGTCAGTCAAGCGGCTTTTAATTCCCAGTGACGTCACAGGGGAACTCTAATTACATAATCTCCAAAAATCTTTGGAAAGCAGACATTTTGCTCATATTCAGATGTTTTAAATCGTTTTTGAAAAACAGTGAATAGCCGAATGTTTTTCTGAGTTTGTTTTACGTCAAATCCCGAAAACTGACGTAGACCTCTGAAGTACCCCAAAATCGCTTTATACATTCTGCGGTTTGCTAAAACGCGCTTAAACATTTTCTAAAATTGATATTTTTTGGAATATCGTGTGAACTCTTGATTTGTTATGTGCTGTGTTTTCCAACATTGTAAGTTACACTAAAACTCAATCCTATCCGCCCGAATTATTTATTTTTGTCATAAAATAGTTTCTCTAGTAATATTGAGGTGTATATGTACGCTGTACAGTTTTTCAACAATTTTATTTCTAGGCTATATCGCTGAGTGAAACTTGGTTGGCTGTGGCAACTGATAAAAATCTGATTCGAATCTTCACCGTCGGAGGTGTCCAGCATCACTTGATCAGTGTTCCAGGTCCTGTTGTGTGCATGTCTAGTCACACAGGACAGTTATTGATAGCCTATCATGCAGCCAACCCTTTGCCTGGAGAACAGGCTATTGGGTTTAAACTACTTGATCTTGATTCCAGTGAGCAAGTGGTTGGAGCTGAAAGACTGACACTAAGCCGAAAGGCTACATTATCGTGGCTAGGGTAAGTGTTTTGAACTGAAAGAATGTGCAGTCAGGGCTACCAGTTCATAATAATAAATTATTAATATTCTAAAAGTTCTGATAATGATACTAATTAGTACTTTAGTAAGACCAAAACTGTATCCATGTTCGAATTACATCGGATTAACAATTTCGATTTTACACTACAAAGGTAAAACTATCTACATATTGATTACTAAAACATCTTATGCATGGCTGCTGTTCGAGAAGCGGCCCTGTTTTGCCCCCTTCCCCCCCCCCTTTTTTTTATGGTTTTGGCCTTTCCCGTTCCTCTTTTTAAAGTTTCAGCATTTTCCGCTCTTCCTATTAAATGTTACGGCTTTTTGCGTTCCTCCTTTCAGAGTTCCAGCTATTCTCGTTCCCCATTAAAAATATTACAGCTTTTTCTATTCCTCGTTTTAAAGATATCGGTTTTTTCCTTCCTACTTTCAATAAGTCCAGCTTTTCTCTTTCCTCGTTCAAAATATTCCAGCTTTTCTCGTGCCGCCTCTTAAAGATTCCAGCTTTTTTTGTTCTTCCTTTTAACATTCCAACTTTTTCTGTTACTTATTGAAAGTTCCAGCTTTTTTTGTTCCCCCTTTTAAAAGTTACGGCTATTTTCGTTGCCCCTTTGATAGCCTTCCATTCAGTGGACATTCTAATTTTTTTGACAATTATGCGGGCTGTCTGGGTCGCAGATTTTTTGCATTTTATTACGGTTGATGTTGTCCATGGTATCACAGATATCAAATATCTGTTTTTGGAGACTGCAGGTGCACTGTATCAATTAATGTCAGGTATACTACATTAATGAATAAAGTGAAGAATATTTTAGTTAATAATTTTAAATGTTGCTATTATCGAAAATCAACATGTACATATGTATGCTATGTGAGTTTAAGTGCATACTCCATTTCGGTAGCATTAAACTAGGAGATGTGATTTATCTTTTGGAAACTGCATCTACTGACTCATTTTTACATGTACATTAGCTTAATCGTACTGCTTTTTAATATTAGTTTTTTCTTTTTGCAGTCGTGAATAGAAAAGTAACTCTTGCTATTTTCCTGAGAGAGAGAGAAAAAGAATACGTTTGAGTGTAAAAAGGGTTACTCGTTCAACCTGATAACATTGATAATTGTGCGTGTTTGTTCTCCAACGTATTATTTACCGCTAATCCTAGTAATTTGGTGTCACTGCCATCATTAGTTCCTCAAGTGTTTTATTTGAAGGTAATTGTGTTTATTTCATCTTTGTAGTTTCTCGGAAGAGGGAACCCCTGTGACAGTTGACTCCCTTGGTGTCGTCAGACTACTCAACCGTGCTTTCAGTAATACGTGGTCTCCTGTGGCTAACACAAGAAGCCAGGTAAAACACAACCATTAGTTTTGAATAGTCCAGTTTCGTATTCCCAGTTGCCACTGATTGCAATGACAACAGATTCATTTGTACAGTGTTAGCCTCAATATTTGGGAATCTCCAACATTACACAGAGTTGTGAATAGCTCATATCTACGCTGGAATATTTAACCATGTTAACGTCAAATCGAGGTTAACACTGCAAAAACGAGTCTATAGTCATTGTAATCAGCGGCAACTGGGAATAGGAAACTGGTCTATTACAAACAGAAACTTGATTCCAAGCTTTACTGTCTAATTTCTAGAGCTGCAATTTCCCATCCTATTTATAATCAATACTTAGTAATATTTACTTCGTATTTGATGCGCAGCTAAAGAGTAAGTCGGATCATTACTGGGTGGTTGGATTTGAGGAAACAAGACAACAACTAAGGTAATTGCGAATCCTCGTCCTTTATGTTGAATTATAATTAACAATAACATATACTGTGAAATGGCGTACTGCTATTGGCAGGTTCGATAACATGATTTCCTTCAGTAGTGCTTGAGGGTTATATTTTTTTCATTTATCGTTTTACCTTGTTATAGAATACCGTGTGGTTTATCACAACCAGGATTGCTAGCCATTACTGTTGACTGATCTGAAATCAAGGCTTGTTGCCAGTCCGATGGTGCACTTTCATCTGCAAGCATATACAACCGCACACGATAGTCTGCAGCTTCTGAAAGAAAAGTTTAGAAATATCACATAATTCTTAGCGTACAGTTACAAATACAGGGCTTCCACGGTCTGAGAAAAGTCAGTGAAAAACATTTTTTTAAGGTCAGGTAATAGTACTGGAATTTTGTTTTGAGTCAGGGAATTTCTTTTTTCCTTGTCAATTCAAACTTGCACAATTCACAAATACTTTGTCGAGAGCACAGTTATACAACACTGGTACCTGCTGATATCTTTCAACCCCATTTCGAAACTGACAACTGATAAAATTTAGTTTAAAAAATGCAATATGCACCTATCTGTTTAGAGAAACTGGATTCGGCACAGGGTCATTGCTCTGGGTTGAGGTCAGTGGGAATGGCTTTTGGTCATTGAAAAGTCAGAGGAAAGTCAGTGAATTTTTTTCTGACCTGTGTGGGAACCCCTGTTATAGGAATTTAGTCATCTTATCACGTGTACCAAACGTTTGCTGCACTGCCACAGAACTCAAAAACTCGGATAGCAGCACAACACCACAAAATTTAAGTTCATGGCACTGAACAGGTCATCAGTTTCAATTCAAACCAAGCATCGGGTAAAGTTATTTTAACAACAGAAGCCTTTTGGGTGCTCAACGTTGAAATCAGCACTTTTATCGCCCACAGGCTCGAAAGACGGGAGTTCAATTGGGAACAAAAAATAAGATGTGAAGCAGCGTATCTGCTAAGTAGTCATTTTTAGTTCATACCTGTCATCTTCTGATATGCCAGCGTTTTGCTGTCCACCGAAAAGGAGATGCATTTCATCCTTAAAATGACAAATATTTTCTGTTAAACTCTAGGTGTATATTGTGCAAGGGATCTAGCTATCCAGCAACACTTCCTCGGCCTCTGCTCAGTATATTGCCCCTTGAGATGCCGCTGTGTGAGATGACCACGGACAAAGGTCAGTTGGAGGTAAGAGTAATATACTGGAACGAAATCTATATTGTAGATCAGTATTTTTGACGAGTTAATCCATTATTTGAGCAAGAGGAACTCTTACTGTTGCAAGGCCCGATAGCAAAGCTTGCAAAAAAAAGAACCTCAAGGCATTTTAACTCCTTTAGGGCCAATACGTTTTGATTAACGGTGACCCGATGGGGCTGCTAGGTTGTTTCGAGTCGGACTTTGTGCTTTCTGAAGGCATTTGGCGAGATTTTGGCGAATAGAGACAATAAAAGTGCGTCAATGTTTTACGCAAAGCAAAGTTAATCGTGTTAATAATGTCAATTAAAACCCAAATACAAATATTCGCACTCTCTAATTGGCTGAAACAGGTCACGTGGTGCACTCTCACAGGGCAATTGTGAAGCAATAGAGAGATTAAGCATCGCATTTACGGCAAACGACAAACGTGAGACTACGGTTTACGTTTCCTAAATCTCTCTAATAATCTTATGTTAACGTCCCTTATCTCAGTCAGTCTCATCTGAGAAAATTAATTTATACTTATTAAAAACAATGTGTTGCGGAGTCAGCTGCACAAGAGAATTAAAAGAACTATTGTGGTGATTTATGTTTCTATAAGCACAAAGAAATCGATTCACTTTGGCATTGTGTGCCTTTTTGTTTTGTATTGGCAACGTGAGAGCTTTTCGTTGGTTGGGTTATAAAATAATAATACAGAATCTACCAAATATATATGCACACACACATATTTTATATGTATATGTATATTGTGTGTAAATATATACTTCGACTTTCCTCTGATCCGTGTACCTTTTGCTTTAAATACCCGTAAAATGGGGCACTGACAGAGGGAGAGGGGTAAAGTGCGCACCAAGGACCACAACTTTATCAGTTGTATTTCTGTCACGTATCACCCTCGTTAAATAAAGTTGCTTTACCTTTATGTATATATATCATGTGTAAATATGTACGTATGTATGAATCTCTGTGTGTGTGTTTATATATTTGGAAGTTTCTGTGTTAGTGAGGGAAAAATGTCTATTTGTACATAGATAGATGGACGGACGGACAGGCGGGCGGTAGGGCGGGTGGGTAGGTGAGTGGATGGATAGATAGATATGACAGCCATAGATAGATATATAGATAAGTGTCAAAACCATACGGTACATGATACATGTATGTAAGCTTGTCTTTCTACAAAAATGCCGGGCTTGAAATTTGTAGTCTATAAAATATGTTTTAGTGTCAGAACACGGGCGCATTGGGGGAATGGACTTTTTTACACGGCCTAGGACTAGGTTTACAAATTTCAGTGAATATGAAAAGAAAATGGCGACTCGAATTCACTTCAAAACAAACGCAGAACATCCGATCGCAGCTTGAAGATAAGGTTTATATGG
>JANRMR010186286.1:0-11118 GCA_025434825.1 Bergia sp. 'catenularis'
GCCCCCCCCCCCCCCCCGGGCAAACCAATGACAGCTGCGTAAGAAGAGGAGAAAGGCTGGTCGTTCCATTTTGAACAAGCTCGATAAATTGCCTCATAACCTATGCTTCCGTACAAAACACCACTGAAGCAAACAGATAGATATTTTAATCATGGGCGACCATTTTGACTCGAAATATTGCCATCCTATTCCTATCAATCTTATATTCTTATAAAGTCTGTGTTACATAATAAACAATTCCTACTTGTTTGGATGTGGCAAATGTAACACACACATTTCAGAAAGCTATTATATAAAGTCCATATATAACGAGTGACTTTTTTGTTCGGGTTTAACTAGGATGATCTAGCTACAATTCTCAGCTTGACCGATTTAATTGTTTCGAACTTCGGCGCTCACTGCACTGTCCATGGGAGCGTTCGGTAGTTTTATTTTTGATCCCGTCCAACTCCAGTTTTGTTAGTTCTCACGAACTTTTGCAAGTTAGCAATATAAAACAAAAGCTTTTCTATCACTGGTTCTTTTTCTTCTCATTTTTATTAAAAGTTCTTGATTCCAGGGTATGATTAATTGACATGCAGTACTTTTTATGAGAACCTCGTTGTTCTTCAATAACCGGAGGGTCTGCAAGGGGGTGTGGGGGGAAGGGGGGGGGAGGGGCATACCGTGCACTGTTACTGGGAAATAGAAACAGAAATTCACGAACCAAGGAAATATATTGGTGAGGTCTATATTGATTATAGATACAAACTGATTTTGATATTTCACAAAAAATATGCCAATTACAAAGCCTTTTCACGAATTTCAAAAGGCATATTTCATATTTTGTATTTCACGAAGCACGACAGACCTTTCACTAACGAATCACGGGAAATAAATTCCTCGTTTCACAGATCACGGAAAATAAAAACAAGCAATAACGGACTACAGACAATCCCCTTGCAGACCCTCAGTAACGGAAGTTGCTGGAAAATTCAACCTAAAAATGTTTTTTACAATTTATACACAAAATAATTTATAGAATTTCAGTTGAAAAAGTATCGGGTTTTGTGGATCTGATCCAGAGTTTGAGCCTGATATCCCTCTTAACTTGTTCTTTAAAACTTTGGGAAAATCTGAGTCTCACAGTTCTTGTAGACTTTGCTCTTACAAAAAAGTTTGTATACGAACGTAAATCAGTGTCGAAAAACTTAGAACGGTTGTTCTACATTCATTTCGATAATTATATATTTCAGTGACCAATTATTCTTAAATCTGGAATAGAAGCCTATTATTTACAAAGTGTTTCATAAAAGCAATATGTTAATTTGTTCAATATTTGGCTTAGCTGAGGGACCGAACAATTTTGACTATCGCTGAAACTTTGTTTATCGTTTGTATATTATTAAGATCCGGGCTGATTGTTAAATTGTGAAAGTAATATGGTAATCGAGTCAAATATTTGAAAAGGTACATTTAGTAAAAAATGATAGCTTTTCGACATCGCAGTTTTGTATCTTTAGCCACAAATATGCAGTGATACTAGTTTTTAGAGATCTATTAAATGTAAGGTGTGTATAGATCTGTAAGTTTTATGTTTCTTCAAAATTAAAATATCAGCGCTATTCAGTATTGAAAAAGTTTCTTTTTATTTTCAGTTTCAAACGAAAACCAAACTTTTGCCATAATTAATTTGAGGAGTAAAAACCTCCATTTGCTCCAAGAAGAGAAAAAAGTTTTTGTTGAATTTTAATTCTCTTTTTATGAAGTGTTTGCTCCGTTTGACAGGATGATTAGGCTAGCCAAACACACTGAAACTGTACCAAACTCATCGCCTTTCATTTAAAAGCGTATTAAGAGAAGACAAGATAACCCTTTATTTCTTTCAAATACATTTTTATTAAAAGCGTGTGCCAACGTTTGATTACTGAAGGTGACTGTCTCAAGAGAACAATATCTTCAAACAACACACTACAATGTTTTTTGAGAAGAAGAAAAGGAGAAGAGAACTATTAGTTTTGACTGAGCTATCGACAGCTGTATTTTTTACTCACACACCGTCAACCACGTGTGTCTGTTGGCCGTAGTTTTCCATGTTTAAACAAAAAGAAAACCACATTTAATAGTCGTACAAGGTGACAGGCCAGGGCAAATAATGCCTCAACGAAAAGGATTCGAAAGAAATTTCTAGTTACAAAAAATTAACAAATTGCCGCTATATCTTAATCTACTTGCCCAAAATTACGTGATAAATGTGTAATGTACAACTTGAACGTAAGTTTCTATACAACAGGAGTAATTTTTTTTTCATTTCAAACTTTATTAATAGCTTTGGTAAAAAAAGGAAACTACCCAAAAGTTAAAGTACTAAAAACAAAACGGCGTGTTCACACTGAACTTAACTGCATATCACCAATTAAAAAGAACCTTAAGAATGATTTTTCTCTTCCCTAAATGCGCGCGTTTACAGTATATCTATCTGCTATATAGATGCACCACCTTGTAGGCCTTTTACTGCGCTGTTTTCTCTCATGTATAACGGCTTTGTAGAATAATACAGCGGTCGGCATTGATCATTTTTTATCACGCTTAGTAATTTCCTGTGGTCATCGAAAAAAAACAATAGCACAACAACAGAATTTCATTCTTGATTTGCAAAGGTGTACGCTCTTTAGAAACTGTGCATGGAGCGCAATCATCGCGCATAGAAGTCCTCACTTTTCAGCTTAAAACGAAAAAACAAAACTAACGAATATCTTTTTTAAAGTCACTTTCTAACCTTTTTGTGTGTTCGTTTTTCTATTATCGAGACAAAATAGTTGTTATTATACAATTCATTTTTTCCTGAACTAAATTTTGTCGCGTAATTACAAATCGTTAATACTTTTGCGATGACAAATTTATCAACCTTACTCACTTCCTGCTTTTTTATATTTTTTGCGCTCACATTTAAATTTTAATCTAAATGTAAGCTTTTCTTACCGGGTAATCGAAACTAACACTTTTAATATATTATTGTATAAGTTATTAATCCCAAAGAATCGGTTTTGTAATGGGCGACCAAATTTATTTGAAACATGTCAAATTAAATTATGGCCAAGCATGGCTAAATCTAACTTCTAACAAGCCCTCCGATTAACTGCAGTTTCAAAAGTGTACAGAACACTTTCAAGACGTATAATCTTAGTTTCTAATCTCTTTTGCACCATGCAGGCAAATGATTCTAATTTCTTCTTTTTTGTATTTTAAGCGGCTATAGGTCAACCGCAAAAACACTCATTGAATAAAACAAAACAAAGTTTGATTACCGCCCGGTGTGGATTGCAATAAAATCGAATCACATGCATTTGAATGCGGGGATTATATGTTTTCCTACTTTGATACTCGCGGAATAAACTTAACTCGAAAGCAAAACATTCCATGAAGGGAACAAAAGATCGCTTATAGTTGCCTTTTTACCGTAATTAAGATACGATTAAGTTTGAGGAAGGGAATTTCGGATGAGACATGTTGGATCTGTTCTGCTTTAATAGGAGATGAGTATTTCACACTTCCATATTGCAAATTAATAGCAAGTGCAATTTATTTCCAAACCGCTTAGTTGCTTAGTTGGCAAAACTACATAGCTATTAAACACCCAATTTTGTGATATATTCAGTCCGATACTTGACAGCTTTGGCAAATGGCGAAAATAAATGTACTTTCTATTCTCTGTCAAGACATTTTACCAGCAATCAGAAACCAAATTATTTATTCTTTTTTACTTTCTAACACACCTGATTGCGCAAATAAGCAAATATTGTTACATCCGTAGTCGTGATTAAATTATTATTAAAATTCCCTTCATATAAACAGACGGACACTCATTATCTTTTGATTATTACACAGTTAATTCGCCAATATCCTGTGAAGAGTGGTTATCGAGCGCAGCTATATAAAACGTCTGCTCACTTTGCATTCAAAGGAGTGTTCCCAGTTCGCAACAACAGTCAAAAGATAAACTTGCCTTCAGGTTGTCGTGTTTTGAGACGCGGCTGTTATAGTTAAAAGAGCTTTTAAATTTCGTTTTCGTTTAAGCTTTTCAAAAGTTTTAGCCCGTTAAATGGCGGGGACGTATCTATATTTCCGCTGTCCTTGTCCCATCAACGAAGGCGCCGAGGGGAACCACTGTACCAATGGCGTTTGTCGATATGCGGAGATTTCTCCTTCAGCTGGGCCGAGCTACGGACATCCACCTGCTTTCCCTCATTTCAGCCCAGAAAGGAAACTGTTATCCTGCCAAGCAACACCCTCAGCGCAGCTAAAAAGCCCAAGCAACGCATACAGCTTTACCGAGAAGACGTTAGCTGAACGACTCCCCACGGTCTCAAGTGAGGAGTTCAAATGGATCCCCTATAGAAATAGCGACCGCAGCAGCACTGAAAGACTAAAGCAGACTGCGAAAGACGTAGCACAGAAAAGTGAGTTTAAGTATTTTATGATTGTGAAAATCAAAGTGTGTCTTTTTTTCTGAGATAATGGATTGATATAAAGCATTAAAACTATTCATAGTTTTTTCCCCACAGTTTTCTCAATTCCGGCTTAATAAAAGCATCCCGCTTTTGTTTCAGTGCCCGTTTTATCCAAAAAATGCGCGGTCCCTTAGTCGGCTGAAGATAAAAAGGTTGCGTGTGTTTTGGCGTGTTAGTTCAGTACAACTCGACAGATATCAATGAGAAAAGAGAAAACCGGCGTGAAAAAGAAAGTTATCAGGAATATTAAAAGCAAGGAAAGTATAAAGAAGTAGAGCGCTCCGTTACAATATTTTCATTGTCTTGCGATAATTGACGCTTGCTATAGAAATATTTGAAGGCCAACTCTTTTCTAAGAATAGAATATTCTTCCTTCTGTACGCTCCTTTTATATAAAGAAGCCTATTTATGAAGACGTTCTCAGGTTGAAAATTCTAAAATTTCGAAACATGCTACAAACAGACTTCAGGCTGAGACAGGGATCCAAGAACAGTGCAGCTTCACATTTGACTTTGGTACTAAATAGGTGATCACAACGCGTTTGGGTATAAACACATGAACTGAAATGTTGAGAATATCCTGAATGTACAGAGATACGATTCTCCAAAAAAACATCACGACAATGTTAAAGAACATTCGAGGATGAGATCTTGAAAAATATTTAAAACATTCAAGCTCAGCCTAAAAATAGAGACGTTCTTTATAATATAAAAAAGTAGTGTCGTACTGTCTAAAATAGAAAAAAGCTCTTTCAAATATTTAACCTCTTTCCTGTTAAAGGCGAGTTTGTTTAAAGAACAAAGATTGTTCCAACTATTGAACCGGCTGTCGAAAAACCGCACGGTGATCATTCATTTTCTTCCTCTAGAGGTGTTTCGTTTTAAATTTTTCTCAAATTTAAAAAATTGAGAGCTTTCATAATTTGAAACTTTTATAAACATTTGTTTACATGTAATTTTTGTTTCCAACTGTTGAAACGAGAGGAGTCGACGAACTTCACAAAGGAGAAAATGTTTACCAAGTAAGAACTGCTCAAAAGAAAATAAAGTAAAAAAATAATAAATTTGTCAAAGAATTCTTGACTAGAAACCCCAGCTGTCTTTTAAAATACCAAAACACTCTTTCAAAAGTCCGTTTTAGTTTTCATCTTTTCTTTAACCCTTTTTTATTGTCACGCATTTGCACAAATTTGCGTTAGATGTAAGGTTACTTCCAGTTTTACATATCTAACCTATCACTAAAATTAGGTTTTGCCGCACTGAAGACATTAAGTTTAGGATTTTGACACAAAGAAATCGAACTGATACGCTCGATAAATGTTTGTTTTTAGTGTACTGTAACCCTTGTAATGACGCTCCACGTGTTACTTAGTGAGTTCTTCACAATTCATAAGAGTATGTTTAGGAGAAAATGCTTTGCTATCCTGTGATTATAACTGATTATAATTTAATATTTCCTCCGAACGCAGCAACATTGTGCAGGAACTAAAACAGCATCCGCACATAGCAATAACCTGCTGCTCTCGGCCGATTTCCGGTAAATTTTAAACTGGAACTTATCTTTTTTTAACCATTGCCATTGGATTCTCAGCACTCGATATTTCTTCAGCTTTATAAAAATGTTTTAATTTTTCTTTTGCTTATCCGAATCTGGTGATTTTTATCGACATTCTATTCAATGTCAGCGTTTTGCAAAACATCAAGGAAATAAAGAACACTATTAATTTCAGCGAATGAAAATCTTCCGTGTGTTACCGGAGCCTAAAACAAATTGCATGCTGTTGTTATAGGAACTGTAGTGATTTCCATTGTTTTTTACTCTTTTGGCGAACTCAGCCAAAGACCAGTCAAAGGATTTCTTAAAACTGTTTTTCTTTCTATACATACGGTAAAACAATAACAACAACAACAACAACAACAACAACAGCAACAAAATGTGTTTTCATCAGTTCTGAACCCGAACTTGATCCTGAGATTGTTTTCAAATTGTTCTCAGACTTCGGGTCAAATTTGAGCTTCAGTGTTCTTACTAAAGATTACATGTTCTTATAAAACAAATTCGTATACTTTTCTCATTGCTTAAACCTGCAAGAATTTGCAGGCTTGTGGAACGGATTTCCAAACAGTTTATGTGGTTTGCCATGCAAAATGCTACTCTTAAAAATCCCAGCAACTTCTCTCTCTGTACTTACTACAAGTCAATTGCTTACTTGATCTTCTATTTTGTTTTTCAAAAGTAAACCAGGCGAAATTAAACTTGAATACATCTACCTGTCTACAATTATCTTTCCACACTAAAGCCTGTAGTCAGCAATTTGAGTCAGATCTCAGCTTCAGTGTATGTTCACAATAATTTCGTCAGTCCAGAGACTCTTTTTGTCTATATTGTAAGTTTATAGATTACATTGTCCGACTTCCTAAAATATTCTGCCTGTGTAAACTCTCCCAAAACTCGAATCAAGAAGCCCATTTTGATCGACTTCAATGTGTGTGTGCGATATTAGCTCAGTCGATAAGATCTCAGACTGCCAACTTGAAGGTCCTGGGTTCGATTCCCGGTTGAATATTTGGGTGACCTTCTTTCGCCACACCGTTCTTGGACAGGGACGTTGGTCCCCCAGAAGGATGAAGAGCCACTCTGTGGAAATGCCGTCTGGATAACGCCATTATTATTATTATTATTATTATTATTATTATTATTATTATTATCAGCCCGACAATATCAGAAAAAAATAAACTAAATGCCCACTCATGTCCTTGTGTCAGTTTGCAACTGCTTTTTTCATGAGGTTTTTGAGGGGTGGGTATATTTTTGGTGGGTAGAATTAAGGAAATGCGAGGTTCTAATTAAAGGCAAATCACTGTGTTTTAATGTGTGTCCAAACGGCATGTGGGCGAATTGCGATATACTGTAAGAATAAAATAAGATAAAACTTTGTGCTGGATTAATTTGTTTTTCACTCGTTGTAGGTGCCGAGTCTAAACTAATCAGTACGTCACCGCCGAGCCCGAAATCCAGGAGTCAATCGCGATCGCGGCGCGTTCGCACCGCATTCACCCCGTTTCAGTTGCTGTGCTTAGAAACGTCGTTTGAGAAGAACCACTACGTGGTGGGGTCAGAGAGGAAACAGCTTGCTTCTTACTTGAAGCTCAGCGAAACACAGGTCAAAGTGTGGTTTCAGAATAGAAGAACAAAATGGAAGAGGCAGGCGTTGGAGAATCGGCCAGATTTACACAAAGATCCACTGACCCCGTAAATGAATATACTTACTAACTGACTTGGTACCAGTTGTTGTCGATGAACATGTTTGATTACGCATTGTATTTAACCCCACCTTGCTTGGGCCTTTGAATTTCACATGGCTGGGGGGGGGGGAGAGATTGGGGGATATGAGACGTCGAATCGGCCCCGACTCTTTACATTTTGGTATTTCAGACGCTAACAACGTATAAACAAGAATTCTAATGAATTCGTCCATAATATGAAGCTTTTGGTTATAAGTTAACATAATCTACAATTTTATGGCTGCCATCTTGGATTTTTTGTCACACCAGAAAAATGCTTTAATTAATCTAACAAGTTGTTAAACATACAACAATTGCAATCGACAACAACAACGACAACAAAATCAACGCAATAGTAACAAAAATAGCTATAACAGCTATGGTAACAGCAATAACAGTGACAACAACAACATAAGTGACAACAATAACAACGACAACATAAATGACAACAACAATAACAACAACAACAACAAAAGCACTACAGCAACAATCTGATAATTAAAACGACAGCAATGACAGCAACAGCAACAACAGCAATGTCAATGTCAACATCAGCAACAGTGTTAACAACATTGTCAACAGCAATAACAGGTACAACAACAAAATGACAATAATGGCAGCAAAAACAATAACAACAACAATGACAGTGGATATAATTAGGTGGTAACTATGTCGAGCAAATTTGGTCTGAAATGATATTTGTGTGTACTTATAAAATAGCTTGCATGATTTCAGACCAAATTGCGTTCAGTTTTATTGATATTGTTATGAATGTGGGACAGAATTTAATGCCATAAAGTATGAAAAGCAATCTGGATAAACATAGAATGTAAAGTGACAATCTTACGCAGCGACAGAATAGAAATCCAGAAAAATACGAGACGTATTTATGGTAACATAAATGAACTTTGAAACGAACATATTATTAATAATATTGTATTGTACAAAGTCAGCACACACCGAGCTTGCAACGTTGGCTATGTTACCGCCCAGATAAGAAGTCCAGCATCCTTTGCGCGCAGTCGAACTAAAAGCAAGCTTGACACAGAACTGGTTATTTGAAGCTAATTTAACTTTAACTAAGTTTAAATGCCCGACTACAGTGAGCTATTTTTAGTTTTTCGATTGACTTGATCAAACCAAAAAATAAGCAACAAAAAGGACGCTACCCATTCCATTTGGGTCTTTAAAAAACGAACGAGCCTACAAACAAAGAAACAATCAATGAGGTGTGTTTACTTTGTGGTAAGGCTGATAAATGACGTAGTTCTAAACTCTAACACTGATGAGTTACGTTAGCTGGATCCTTTTACCTCACGGAGAATGACTTACTACAAATTTGTTGTACATATTTATCTTTTAATCGTCCTCAGACTCATTTCAATTGTGATTTTTCCGAGGTGTTTTTGCTTGTAAAAATGTCAGTTAATAAAAAATGTTAACGTAACTACAACGGGGTTGTTTCCCATTCCTTCTGTTCCGTCCCCCTCCCCCTCCCCCTCCCTCCACTTCTTTCTTCCCTGGCCCAAATCCGGCTGGGGTGTACCGGAAAGGAATTCTATAGAAAAAATGATGAAAATCATTGAAAGTATAGTTCAAAACGGATAAAATCTCGAGGCTATAAATCCGTCTCCCCACACAGAGCTACAATAATCAAAGTGAGGCTGGATCAGTGTGTTATAGATTTGAAATGCAATGCGCATTGAAATAAAAGGTTGTAATCATTTTAGAGGGCCTATGCCTGAAGAGATTGTTTCTTTATATATCGTCAATATGTTTAGACCAAGTGAATCGTTCGTCAGCGGTAAGTCCCAGTGCTTTAGTGTGTTGGACTCTTTCAATTTTTCGTCCTTCAATTGTGTCATTACCTTGAGCTAGAAATGTAGAAAAATCTTATTCCCTCTTATCTGATTCCCCCAAAACCACCCTGTCTCGTATGTAAACTCCTTCCCTTCCAACAGCTCGTGGCTACGTCCCTGAGAATGACAAGCTGAGCACACGTACAAATTAATGAGAATGTTATATACCTGGGGAAAGTTTGCAAACTTTAAAAAATATTCACAAACTACTATTAATAATTTTTAGCAATGGAAGGGAAAACTCTGTGTGATATCATGGTCACTCTTTCTTGCATTTGAACTGAATAAAAGATCTACAGCATTCAATTGAGCAAAATAAAACTACTTCTTAAACTGACAAGGCCATCAACCCCATCCTTCAAAGTCAAACGGTTGGCCCTTAACAGAAACAAATTAAATCGACTTCTGCAAAGTCTTTAACATAAGTAATATCTTCTTTATTTCGAGGATAAAAGAATACGATTTTTGCTCAGCTGGAACCCCAATCTTAGAGGATGTGTCGTTTTATTCCTTCAGAAATAAATTAAACGAGCTTTTGAAAGTTCTTGATGCGTAATAAATAATGTAGCAAAAAGCACGTTGCCACATTCGTAACTGCCTGATTTCGAGGAAGCAAGACAACAATTTGTCCTCATTGAAGAGATAGATTTAAGTTAGCGGGGGGAACATCCTTGCGACAGAATGAAAAGTAGTTTTCAGTTCGATTTGTCGAGATTCCAGTACCTTTCACGTTCTGTTTTCCTTGGGACACCACAGCATGACACTGCCTGGGAACTAGGGTGTCCTGCCATGCGCCATTGGAGGCTTCTAAATTCTGTTTTAGATGTCTTACTAAAGTCGAACTTAATTCCGTTGATTTTAACTGAATTCAATAAATTTGGCAGCAAATGTAAAGCAAATTGTAAAAGTTCGATGAACTTAATTCATCGGAAGTGATTTAACATTTGAACGGAGTAAACTCTTCAGACCTTTCAGTATAGTTCGTTTCGAACGTTGGATGTACAGTTCAACGGCTTCTTCTAGATTCGACTGAAGTACCACGTCTAAGACAGGCCTAATCCTGTCGTGCATTTTACATGCTTTTTCCAGTCCATGCGAAATAAGGTTCTTATCACCCTCCCTTG
This sequence comes from Bergia sp. 'catenularis', assembly GCA_025434825.1. Taxonomy (NCBI): domain Eukaryota; kingdom Metazoa; phylum Cnidaria; class Anthozoa; order Zoantharia; family Parazoanthidae; genus Bergia; species Bergia sp. 'catenularis'. The sequence goes on from JANRMR010186286.1 coordinate 10,758, forward strand.
GCTTTGACTTAAAGGAATAAAGCAATGTTAAAATTAAATCTCCACACTGCCAACCACTACAAGTTGAAAAGTATCTGAATCACATGATATTCCCAAGCCGTATTCCCAGCAGTTCAGTTTCATACTATTCTCAGCCCAATACGAATAAAAGAACAAATCTCACCCTTCCTAATTACTGCACCTTCGATTATCTTTTTTTAAAAAAGCTCTTAAACCTTTATAGTGTTTTAGTTTTTTTGAATATTTTTAAATCGTAATAGTTTAATCTATTCCCCGTTCGTACTTTGAACAAACTGTTCCAGCTCCTGGACGAAACGCGATTAAACAATATGTTGTGTTGTGTTGTGTTGTGTTGTGTTGT
>JANRMR010186308.1:0-11117 GCA_025434825.1 Bergia sp. 'catenularis'
ATAACTCATATCTACATGAGAATTTATGAATATTTAACATCAAGTCGAGGCTAACACTGCAAAAACGAGTCTACAGTCATTGTAATCAGCGACAACTGGGAATACGAAACTGGTCTATTGTGAGCCTATTCAGTTAAATAAAGGAGACTACTTTTGTTTATATTTTACTGTTACACGTTATTTCTTGGTTCGTCTTTGCTTTAACATCCGCGTGAAACAATATAAATAATAAGTAAATATATGTATCACTATCAGCTTTCCGCGGCGTCTGAAAATACATCGCCGCAGTCATTTTAGTTTTTCCGTGCTTTATAGGAACATTTCAACCACAACTGACAATAGGATACATCGGGGGATACACGAACAAGTCACCTTGAGTTTTAAGGTATCAATAACTTTTATCATTCATTTAACGTTTATAACATTTCATTCATTATGAAATTTTGTTCTATACTATATTTGTCGGGAGTTCTGTTATTGTGCTGTGGTTAAACTTTCGAAAAACGTTGGTAAACTGAAATATCAGTCCCGAAAAAGTAATGCGCGAAACAACATTCAAGTCAGTTGATTCTCGTGTTTGCGAATTTTGTTTTCAGTTAAAGCTGAAGTAACTATAGGTTTGTTTGGCGTATAAATCCAGAGAAAAGTTAGAACAATGATTATGACCTCAGCCGAGTGCAATTATTTACCGAAATCATTGCTCCGGTTTGCAAGTTTGCAAATATCTCAGCTGTGCTTCGTGTAGGTGCAAGGCGAAAAATGGAAGTTACTGCACTCGTTAGTGATTGTTTTGAAAAGTTCAAACATAATTATTGAAACTGCGTACTTACTGTAAATAAATGCATCATTCCGGCATCTGGATCAGTTGCGTTGTTAAATCAATTATGTTTCAACACGGACGTAATTATAAAAAATTACGTTTGTATTTGATATTTTTACAATATTTGAATTACCTTTTCTCCTGGACAGTGGTTGCTTCGCATAATGATGATCAAAATACGTTTCCTGGAGAAAAGTTAAAATGTATTGCTAAAATTGTGGTGGATGCCTATTGTCGTTGTCAGTCGATAGTCTTCCTAACATTTGTTGTGTGTTCGTTGCAAGACTGACTCCTAATCTCCAAAATTGTGAGTTTTTTTCATTTCCTCTCGATCAAACTGGTTTACCATGGGAACGACCAGAAACCAAGCCCTTACTGTTTATATATATTGTGGTAATTTGAACAAGATAAGACAACTGGATGACTTGCCATACATGCATACACAAATTTTTTCGCTAAAAGTCGGTGAAAAAAGTTAGATTATGTTAGCTCGAAAGTTTGTAAATCTGTAAACCAGCAAAGTACGGAGACATTCCAACACAATATGTACGGTTAGGGAATCCATTCCTACCCAATATATCACTGTTTTTTTATATCATGTTATAATATAGTCGACTGTGTTTACATTAAGTATAAACCAAGTTTTTCGAAAAATTTATAGTTGTTTTAAGATCTTATTTTGCCTCACGTTTTGTTTATTGTACATTCATGAACTGTGTATTCGCACACCCTTTGTACGTACTAAGCAGTTTAGAGGAGATATCTTACTATCTGACATGAGGGACAAGAAGACTGTGTTTAATGTTGAAAACTGTTTGTCCAAAATTTATACTTTCCAAATTTACGAGAAACTTCCATTCTTCTTTGGTTTTGACAACCCACAAATTGAATAGGACAACCTTGTTTGAAATAGCTGTGTGAAAGAAAAACACTGCAAACTTAGTTTTGTTTAGATTTTATATTTGCAAATTCAGTAGACACCATTTTACGGTGAGAAAGTTTTATACATGTAAATTAATTGTTTTGGATTCAAATGTCTCAGAAATATTGCAGACATGCTCACTCGTCTTCTTTTTCAGTCCAGCCTACAAACATAGCAAAGTCTCTCCTTCCATGTAAAGTCAATGTCAACACAGCTCATCTTTCGAATTTAACTTATTTGATTTGTACGCGACAATCAACGGCCACCAAACAAAGAACCTGTGATAATCGTGGGACAAGCCGCTGTATGGTGGGCTAGAAACGTTTATACACTCTAGGGGATTGTTAAAGCCTTTGGACTAGTAAGTTTTATACGGAAATTGTTTTGTTTACAATTGTTGTATTGTTTAAACTCTATCGATGTCAAAATGGCGGCATCTCCATGTAAGCCATTAGAGTTGTCATGGTACATGTGGTATAGATATCGCACCCATCCAGATTTTAGAAAACGTTTCCGTTTATGGATGGGAACTAACAACCTTTTGATAAACTTGCGTTTTTTAAATGAAAACGTATAGCGTTTGGTATTGAGTAAAAAGAAAAGATCTTGAGTTCAACGGTTTAAGACTACATCTTGTAAACTAGCTTGTTGCTTGCCAGTACACAGTTGATTTCACCTGGTTTTGGTTGGACTACCTTGTTTTACCCAAAAAAATTTTTTGGAAGGATCGGGCTGACTAAAATGAATCAAGTTGTTAAAATGCTATTGGAAGAGTGCGGAAAAGTGCAAAATTAACTCCAGTGCAAGAATCACGAATAGATCTTAATGAGTTCGTCCGTTTCTTGTAGTAGTATTTTAATACTGGTTTAAAAATCAATTCATAAAACAACATGCAAGAAATTAGTTCGTATTAAAAATCTAATTCGATTGCGGAGCTCTAACCTTACGAACAAAGGGGCAGCCAATAGTTTTACCGTATTACGCCAAACTGAATTAGAAGATGAACAGTTCAAACAATTTTTTAATTCTTTAACCCTCGTCTATGTAGTAAAAATTGAGTTAGGAATAATGCCAAAAATCTTTACCTGTTTAATGGAATTGCACAGACGGCTGTTGCAGTGTTTTTGAACTCTCTTGGGGTCAGTTGTTTTCAATATTCTTGTGAAATGCACCTTGGTGAAAGCGACTGAGGATACAAACTGATAAGTAATTAAGACTGCTCTGCATTCTCGCGTCGTTAGCAGCTGCAAAAGTTAACAGCTCGTTTTAAAAATATTAATTATGTTAAATGAGAGTCATTAAATCAAATTTAGTGCCTTGGTGTTAATTTTGTCTGTATGTATAATAATAGTTAAACTGACTGCGGTGCAATTTGGTTGCGGAAGGACATGATAAAATTGTCAGTTTAATGTCACACATTGTGCATCCCCTTTTTGCTGCATTGTGGTTGACTGTTTCAGCTGTTTCTGCTTTGATTGATTAGTCAAGGAACTGTAGTTACAGACTCAAAACAGTGCATCGCCGGTGTTGTGAACCAATCAGATTGCGGTAATGACCAGTGATTTCAAAATGGTTATAGTTAATTCGTATATACATGTATTACGATTGTCAATTTACATAACTGCGGTAATGAATGTTTCTTTCAGCTCTCAGGATTCCGGATTGGACAACATCAGGTCGACAGTTACTTAACATTCCACTTACAATCCAAGATGGTAAATATTAACCTCGGAAATTAAATAATGCAGAGAAACAAGGACACAACTCGATAAAATTTAAGTGTTTGGCTTATTTGAAAAGCTTTTGCCATTTTACTGCACAATTTTGTTTCTCGTGTTATCGTTTTTATAAAGAAATACTTAAATGCTTGTCTTTTTTCAAGAAGAGGCATTGCCCCAATATGACATATCACAAAACTTAGGATTACAAAAGGCTTAGGATTACAAATACTATTACAGATTTTTCGTGTATTAATTTTCTGCAACAAACGCAAATACACGGCTTAAGGCTCGCAGTCTGTCTACCAACTGATGCTCCATCCAAATGAAAAACAACCCCTTCCCCCCCTCCCTCGGTACAAGAACCAACCTACGAAAACTGCGTGTGTCACGAGCATTCGGCGAAGAGTTTATCTGGTTAAGCATTATTTAATCTTATTGTTAATTGGTTTTACAGTACGTTAGCTGGACACTTCACAATGATATGTGTCTTGTATTAAATTAGTAGCAGTAATGTTCACACCACTTTCTTGTCGCGCGTGATTGGTTTATTTTGAATAGCATTGTTTCCGGGCCAATCACATTGTATTTTTTTGTAGTTGTAATTGCATGGAATTACACATTTTTGCGCGGATTTACACATTTTTGCACAGAATTACAAAGTAATTGCACTGCTCTTAGCCAATCAAAATCAAGTAATTTTTTCATGTATATGATTATTAGTAGTTCTTGGCGGGAAACCATTATACTCAGAACTACAAGCTGAACTTTCAAAATGATACCTGCAGGTGCAGTAAGCCGTGCGCTGTCAGCTTATATTTATATTTGCTGTCAATTGTCATAGACAAAAAGCGGGTGATCGAGGATTAAGAGCAACACGACAGCGCAGTTTACTTTAACAATATCGGCATTTGTGATGCACAGGCTGCAAAGAGTTGATAGCATTATTCCCAACAACTGCAAGGGGCGGAAACTCGTCTCATTTGCGACTTTCTGCAGCAAAACGAAGGAATTTGACGTTCACGCCTACTAGCTCATACTATCACAGGCAACCAAGCTTATAGTTATATGGCGATTCCTGGACATTAACAACCCAAACATCTACGTCGTGTTAACTAATACATAAATGACCTGTAGACTTATAGAAGACATTTTGTTTTCTAATTCGACTGTGTGCTTAGCTGCAAGTTAGCGTGCCTTTCTGCTGTCTTTCTGTTTAGTATTTAGCAAGCAAAGTTGCACAATATCCCCATTACATAGCAAAACAGCAAAACTCGCAGAAATTTTAATTAGAACACGCAAAGGAGATAAAAAGAAAACTTTGTTTCTCCTTTTCTATACGATCAAATAAAACACCACATAAGTCTTTTATAATTAACACGACGTAGATGTTAGGGTTGTTCCGGAAACTCGATGATACCCAGGAATCGCCATATAAACTTGGGTTGCCTGTGATATTATGTCTGAAGGCTTCTTGAACCACTAACTGCTTCCTTTGACGACCAATAAAAGAACGAATAAAATAAATATGATCACCAGATTTACGTTTCTATATTTCAAAATCGACAAAACTTTCAAACAAAAAAATTACAGTAATTTCCAATATTGGCACTGTAACAAATTGTGACGAAAAGTCAAAGTAGTTTGCGTGCTACACCGGAAAGAAACAAAGAGAGCTGTACTGGTCACGTTGGTATGCAGGGTATCGCACAATATTTTAATCATATTCAAATTTAACGAAACTTTCAAACGTGGCGGAACGAACCCGTCGACGATTTAGCTATACAATTTGTGGTTTTAGGGGTAGAATTTTCAGATGTTTCCCAAAACCAAGGACTAATTCAATATACGTTTTACACTTGTAATTTACGGCTATTGTTAGCACATACCAGAGACCTGTGAATTGTGCCTTTCGCGTATTCTCATTGGCTACTCCAGCTCGAAATATCCTACGTTAGCATATACCAAATCAGCGAATAATGACTTTTGCGTATTCAAGCTTGTAATACCCTGCGTTTAAAGTAAAAACTGAAATTTTCTTCTGTTCCATTTTATCTTTTCCTTTTTTTTCCCTAGAATATGCATCGTTTTTAGATTGTAAAGCCATATTTTCTATTACTTTGTTACTCATATAAATTATTTGCTGAAAAGCTGCTAAAATACAATTTACAAGCGGACAGGTTTAAAGAGTTATTTAAATAAAGTAATTCAGTCACCAAGAGTGATTAACTGGCTAGCTTTTTGAAAATCATGGGAGGGGTCCGATTGGGTTGATTTATTATGAAAAATAGTTTGGCCATCTGAGGGTTAAAAACTTTATCACTGAGCTGTGTTTGCTTGAAGATCTCACTTTCATTATCATTATCTTTTTCAAATTAGCAATTTCAGGGGATGACGGATCAGTACCTAGTACCAGGACACCGCCTCTGCAGACAACAACTCCGATGTAAGGTCAACTAAACACAGCAGATGCTATAAACGTTGGGCCGACTGGTTCGTTTTACACCGTTAGCTGTAATTTACGACACAGTATGTACGAATATATGACGTCAAATCAAGTTATCCAATGTTTCGTATAGCATGTGTTCACAATGGTGCGTGAACATTTTGAATGACTTTAATTGTTCTATCTTGGCCCTACAACGAACAATTAGCACAGAATACCCGAGTAAAATCGAGTAAAATTTTGGATTTTTTTATGATCAAAACATCACTTTTCCCAAAGTTGGTCTCACTTCTCAAATATGCCTTCTTTAAACTTTCTGACATTTGATTTATTTTTGACCAAAATGTAGCCTGTTTATCAATATTCTAACTTAAAAACGATAGCTGACCCAGAAAAGCCAAAAACCCTTGCATGAAATTTTGCACGAGTTTATTTTTGCGGATTTGTGAAATTCCAGGTTTAGTGCCTTTTAAGTTTTTGCATTTGGACGAATGCATTTTGCGCCAAGTGAATAAATTATTGTGACTCTGGCAAAGATTAGGGAAAATCTTTAGGAAGATCAACATGTCTACGGGTTTTTATCACACCAAATGGGCAGGTTTATCGCTCTGCTCAAAAAACTCTCGAACACTGTATTTACAAACTCTAGAAAGAAGCATTCACTTTAGAAGTCATTTATTTCTAAATTTACAAAACAAAAATTTAAATGTTTTCATGCAATCTATGCATATACACCATACAATTACTGACATAAATGTTTGTGAGAAATAACACAACACTCACCTTTTTGCAACTTCGGTCAGATTTGCTGCCCACATCAAATATTTTACATTAATATTTTTTGGAAAGATTCAATTACTTTTGTTTTAGATGTTTTCAATAACTAGCTTTCAGTCGACTGAGAAAAAGTGAAGAATTTAGTGTCTAGCAGCATCAAGCTGCCATTCATACAGTTAACAGCTACCAGCTCTACAATCGTTGACACTAACGACTCTTAAATTAAGAGACCATGAAATGGCTTGCCTTGGAATTTTTTGTTAGTTGCGTTTTCAACTATTTTTCTTCCCCAATGTTTGATAAATAATCACGTGCAAGACCAATGGTTGGTGTCACCGGACCGTAATGAGATACTACCCTATAGGTGTTGAAATTCAACTCAATTTACTAAATTTGGCCCATTACAACTCCCTCTAGTTAACGTTCAAATCCAGGTACAAGAATAGTCTGTTTAGTCAAAAAGAGAAGAGAGCAAGGGTAGGGTGGGGGGCAGAGAGAGAATGGGTGGGGAAAACCGGCCCATGTGCTTGATATACAGGCGTCCACACGCACATTGGCGCTGTCGTAGGAGGGATAAGGAGTGGAGTGAGACAGCCTAAGGCGAGACTAACTTCTGATATCCGTGAAAACACAACACTGTCAAGCTACTTGACCAAAGAACCTAACAATTTCATAATGTATCAATATTTCGAAAGTACAAAACTGATATGCACTTTTGTTCTGCCGATACATTGTGGGAATATTAGGTTCAATCAAAAAGAAAAAGAGCAAGGATAGAATACTGTATAATATCCTACGGAGGGAGGGACGGAGAGGATGCGGCCTGTCACAAGATGCCCATGCCCTCAATAGCTCATGAGCTCGTGTGCTCATCGAAACAAATCAAGAATTGAATAACCCTATTCTACGTCACTTCTTCCTTTTTAAACAACTAGTGACGTCACCACTATTCCACATACCGAGTAGGTTAATGTATTATTACTCGAATCGTTCTTTAAAGTTTGCGGGACAGGTAGCAGGTTATTTTGTAAAAAAAGCCCTGACCCTACACCTAGGGTTATTTTGAATTGCATATATCAAGGCATTGTTTGTGAACCAATGACCACACGAACGTTTGAGCAGGAATTTAGGATAGAAAAGCTTTCTCGGAGGTCGGGGAAAGGAACGGGTGGCCCTAAAAGGAGATTAACTTCAGGTAGCCGTGAATACAATATCGTCAGGCTTTTTGACAAATGAACCTTGCAGTTCCACTCTGTATGTAGCATTGTCAGAACGCTACTAACACTCGCCAGTCAAAACAATCCAAACAAATGCTTTCGGATGCTGAACACCGTGACAGCTATCAATCAACCTATGCTCGAGGAGAGCTCTCAGTTGCTACGTAACTGTTCTTGAGCTCGCTATACTCTCGTCTGCGGCATTGCCTCCTGACCATGACAACCAGAACGGCAAGCATACACACACCTACTGCAGCCGCCACGGCGTACAACCCAGGTGAACTGGAATCTTCATCGTTACTACCAACGTGAGTCGACTTGTCTTGGCTCTGAGTGGTACAAAACAAGTCATGTTAGGGGGTTTTAGCACTAAGTTTACCACAAACTCTATTTTTGCTCTCAACTCTAGCTTTCCTCTCACCTCTCTCGCAAAGGAACAATTTAGCATGCAGAAAAAAGTTATTTCATTAATTCTAAATATAACAGCGCTCACTCGGTCCATGATTCCAGTTCGCAACCAGTTACTACTCCATCATTAGGACACAAAAATGATTCTTTCCTTTTATAAACTAGATACACGATTATTTCTGTTCTCTTTCGGCAAGAAATATTAACATGATTGTCTATATATCTCGGATTAAACAAATCGTTCCTACACAGCATTTAACGATAAGATGGTTCTCTAACTTCTTCTTTTTCCTCATTTCTTAAATTGTTACACACGTTTTTGTCATACCTTTTTCACTTGGTTTGAACTAACAGCAAGTTCTGAGGCAAAGCGCGGCCGTGCCAAGGCGCCCCAGACCTGCCTGTCCCGGGCTAGGAGGGTGTCGGTGGTGTTGCAGCCTGAGGCCAATAGACCGTCCCGACCCACGGCATAACGGTCGTATTCCCGCACAGACAGGTCGTAAACCGGAATCTTCTCGTTACCATTGGAGGCCATGAGCTGAAGGGCGGGAATGTTTTGCTGGAGTGACACTGGTTTCCCTGTAAAAGGGGAAGGAATGTAGTTCCAGTTAGCTCCCGATGACAGATCTCTCCACTTGTATTAAGTACTATGAGTATTTATCAGTTGCTCTACATTCAGTTATCCCGACCTAACAAGTTTTAACAGACATAGTGTACAAGGATGAGGCATCCATTGTTACATAGTGTACAAGGGTGAGGCATCCATTGTTACATAGTGTACAAGGGTGAGGCATCCATTGTTACATAGTGTACAAGGATGAGGCATCCACTGTTACATAGTGTACAAGGATGAGGCATCTGTCTTTGGTATAATTCAAATCCATTATTACATAGTGTACAAGGATGAGGCATCCATTGTTACTACAGGATGAGGATGAGGCATCCACTGTTACATAGTGTACATTGGGATGAGGCATCCATTGTTACATAGTGTATAAGGATGAGGCGTCCATTGTTACTACAGGGTGAGGATGAGGCATCCACTGTTACATAGTGTACAGTGGGATGAGGCATCCATTGTTACATAGTGTACAAGGATGAGGCATCCATTGTTACATAAGGATGGGGTATCCATTGTTACACAGTGTACAAGGATGAGAAGATATGAGCAAAAAGTGATGAGGGAATGAAGGCCTTCCCCTAGCATCTCCCTCTTCGTGGTTCTTGTAATGCCTCAAGTAGCCCTCCCTTCAACACTTTCCTTCAGTTTGCAATTCCATTTTTTTTACACTCAAGGTTTTACAAAGCCTTGGCTGGTCAAATTGTCTGTCCCCTCTCTTCTCTTTCAATACTTTAATTTATTATCGTTACAACTGTTTGTATACCTTTCACGGACTGAAGTGCATGGCTTGTCTTGACGTTTTCTGCCGACAGCCATGTTTTTGTCCCTTCAGCATAAAAAGGGTGGTTGTAAGTTACCCATATATTATCGCCACCAGACTGGAAGACAACCATATCCTTCGGTGAAACATACTGTTTTCGGACTTGGTCAACTCGGCGCATGTACGTCATATCCGGTGCATCTCCCTCGTGTCTAGTCACGACCATGTCCCCGACCTTAACGTCCTTGATCGGCACCAGGCCCCTATATATATACACACACCGTGATCACTCTCAGAAACTTCTGTGAAACTACAAACATCTTCACCGACCACTCACCGCAGATTTTTGAGTATATAATAATTTGCTTTGTTCAATTGAAAATCTGCTTTAACACAACAGGCTGACGGGACGGTAATCGAGCGACTGACTGGCATCTATAATCCTCTTGAACCAAAGGCTTGAGGCTTACTATTGTGGCTTATGTATGAGTTGAATGCTCCTTACTGGATTTTCTCCAGTCAACTCTGCTGTACAAATGAGTACCAGCTTCTCTTAAAAAAAGTCAAATACAGAACCAGCAAAGGCTGCAATGGGGTTTAGGTTTAAACTAAACCTATCATCACTTCTTCTATCCAAGATGAACTTTATGAAATTGAAACAACTCATAACTTTTCCATTGTGAAACTAACATCATTTATACCCCCACAGCCCCCAACTCCTTCAATAACAACAAGAACAAGAACAAGAACTTTATTAGCATCACCATTTACAGGTATTGCTAAAGGGTTTTGCTTAAACAAGGAATGCAATTAAAACAAGTGACATAGGGGGTACGGAAACGGCTTAACGTTGAATGGCAAATAATAGGGAGTTTGAGCATCACGTTTGTGGCAAACTTCAAATGACGTGTTCACTAATTTACCGCTTGTTTTGTTGTTCAAAATTGAATTTTGCATACTAAAATATTTTAATATATAAAAGGGCCAAAAATTTGATGTTGTTGTTTTCCAGTTTTAAGCACGTATGAATTGTTCTATTTGTCGGCAATCATAGATATCTTGCGGTAGTCGTCTCAGGTACTTTCAAAACAACGCGGGACTGTCGGTTTTGTTTCCCCATTCCGTAAATGCAAAGTGAAACTAAAATATAAATCTCTGCAATACTGTAGGCTCCCAAAGGTAATCGAACATACTCCAGTCCCCCAAATTCTCTCCCCTCCCAACTCGAAAAGAGGTACGTCAATAGCATCTAAGCAGTGCTAGTTGCAAGTTGAAAGATCAACGAAAACTTACCGTATATTGATGGAAGCGTGTTGTGCCATGTAAATTTATTTTCTTCAGAAACTATATTTACGGTGGCTCCAAAGGGACATCCGAGATAAGTCATATAAAGTGTACGAGATGAAAAATCTTCGAGATAGAAATCT
>JANRMR010186319.1:0-11116 GCA_025434825.1 Bergia sp. 'catenularis'
CATCAGAGCCGTGCGAGGTTTGTGGAACTTTCAGTACCCCCCTCCCCCTCCCTCCCCCCTCCCTTCAGTATTGTCAAAGTTATAAAGAGTTACTTACAGAAAAAACTATTATCAAAGTAGCTCCGTGGTCCCGGCTGTGTAAGTTTAACAACACAAGCTGCAAAATGCCTTTTACTTTTATTTCAATAAAGTTTTGTTGCAACATTTTTTTTTCGTTGCATATATGAAGCGTGTGCGCATACGACAAGTACCATAAGTAGTTTTCTTGACTACCTGTTGCATCTCCATCAAGTGGCAAGGTTATTGCTGTATTGAGTTCGTTTCAGTGTCTGATTCAGTGATTGACTAATATTGAAGTGTTTTTTTAAAAAACTCTTCAGAAATTCATCTAAAATAAATTTATTTTGGAACAACAATTGCTACGTCAAGGATGCCGTGTACCAGTGCAAATCAAAGTTTGTGAGTGGAAATTCCCATATGATTTTGCCCAATCACTGTTCGAGTTCATTTTCCCGCGAACGAGGCAGCAGAGTAATTTAAAGAATTTGTTACGAGTGCGCATGTCAACAAGAGCACGTGGTTAATAATTGTCCAATCAGCTTGCAAAATTAAACCCCACCGCGAAGATCGTTTGTCAGGGCCAAAGTCGGTGCAAAAACATGTCCGCTTAATACGGGAGAAGGAGTTGTGGGGAATGTAATTTCATTTTTACATTGGAAACTTTTACAAAGAAGTGCTGATGAAAATGAGATGCAACAACTAGCACCCGGCCCCAAAGACTGGAAACAAAAAATTTGAGATCGAAGCTGTGTTTGTGGCTCATCGTGGAGCTTTTTTGACGCCCGATCGCAGACTTGGTTTTGCTAAATTTTCTTCACCCATGCGATCGAGTCGTCCTTAGTTGATTGCCATCAAGTTCGTTGCGATCGTCACTCATGTCGAATCCAGGAGCTACCCTAACTAGTCTCTGGTTAGAAGGTGAGATCTCGTTTTCTCTTGTTTACACGTCTGCATCAAAGTCGGATTCAATGGCAATGAAATAAACCTCGGGAACTGCTTCTCGTAGAAGACTTCATGAAAGCTTCAAAGCTTGCATTATGAGAATTTCCTCTGAGGCTGATTCGCGATCGGAATAGAAACATCAAAATCTAGCAGCAATCCGGGTGTTTGTAGTACCGTTCAGTTTTAGAAACGCCTTTCATCTTTGCAGCTCAATCACTCGCTTGATTCTTTTGTAAATGGAGGAGTACTGAATATTTAAATCTGTTACAGGTCAGCCAAGTCCTGTGAAAACTAATCCCGTGACTCCAACGAAAGGAACGCTCAATCGTGGTGGAACTGTCGTGCAAGAAGACTTTTTGAAGTTTTACAAGGACAGTGGACTTGAGCCACTTGCAAGAGAGGTAGTCAACTAGTTCTCTTCAAGGTCTAATCTACAGATCTTTCACAAACACGCTTTCCTGTAGATATTCAAATTTGTCCGCCATTGCTTTCTCATTTGCCTTTCATAATTCATGAAAATGAATACAGAAACTTGGCTGTTGTTTCAGACACCAAAACGCTTGGATTTTGCCATCCAATACTTGGTAATGAAGTAACTGATAAAATACTGCCTTGACTGAAGTCATAACTCAAAGACAAAGTCCATCGATCTCTTTCTGTTAAAAATAGTTGTTTTTAAAAGACATCATTACAGTTGTCCTTTGTAACACGCAGGTACAAGTCTTCTTTGGATTGGTTTTCCACTGCTTGTGCCAAAGTGTTTGTTTTTTCGATTTAGGTTGGTGTGATCGATAATAACGGCGAAATAGCTGGAAGGAGGGAGGTTGGAAATCGAACGACAAGTAAGATATCATGTTTACTTATCGAGTTTGGATCGCAGTAATCAAACCCGCGAGTGTTAATTTTTCTGCAGACCTGAAAGTCTTAGTTGTTTCCCTTCATACCTTTCCGAGTTTCCTCATAGACTAACTAGTACACTGTACAGTGATACTCAGCTCTGTGTCTTTGAAAGCAGATCGCGATATTTAATCAACGTATTCAGCCAGTCTGTTATCCTCGATACCATTGCACAATTTAAGATGTCTTCTGCAAACAAACTCGTACGAGTTGCATTTGATTTTGTCGAAAGCTATTTGCTTCTGTGGTACATGTACTAACTTCCTTCGTATCAGCTTTCAAGTTTTGAAACTCAAGAAGAAAAAAAAATGAGATCAACTGATTTCACTTTATACTGTTCTTAAAACCAGGTGAAAACTTAGAAAAAAATATGGAACAGGGCTGGGATAAAAGTTAATCGAGGCTCTGCCCTGCATGTAGCTCAAAGAATACATCTTGCTTAAAGAAGAGGATATATATTCAATAATTTTCGAATTTTCGTGTTTGTAAAAATAAATACGAACAACCAAGGCTTCTAAATGCAAACTAACGTGCTTTGGACCTTTTATTATCACGCAGGTAAAAACGAAAACAGCAACATTAAATCGTAAAATTAACTTTTGCTGACAGTGACATGTTCCCTCAGCTATGAAATCAAAAGATTTGTGCAATGTTTTTGCTGAGTGTCATTGTTTTTAAGCTTATCATTCTCTCGAGGGAGAACCTTCTTTGCAAATGGGTGCATATTTTAAGTAATGCAGCTGTGTGATAAGCTTGTCATATTAAACTATTTTATTGTTTTAGCTTCTGCCCAGTGTTGTATATGTAACTATGTATTTTAAAAAATGAAATACTATAAAAGAATTTTGGAAATACTTAACTTTTGAATATGAAATTTGAGCTCTAAAACTAACACTATTTCTTCCTGGATAATCTCCCCACCCATTGCATGGTACGATTATGATGGTGAATGCATGCATACCGCAAATGATCTAAAATTTCGTACTTCAAGAGAGGGCATTTATTAGATAATAGGCATCTATTAGAGAGAGAGGCATCTGTTTTTACACATGATAGCTTTACAGTTCCCAAACCATGTCATCTTGAAGAAGAAAGCATGTTAGTAAATTAACTTGCAATATTTAAAGTATCTCACGCTTGCTTTAGTGCTTTATCCTTGTTTTTGGGAAGGCATTTAATGTGTTATTTGTGGAACAGTTTTTTTCTGTTACAGAGTAATATCTAATAAACACCCCCTGTAGGGGGGGCATTTAATAGGGAGGGGCATTTATCACAGAATGCTGATTTGACTGGGGTGCAAACTAATGGCTTTGGACCTTTTATTGTCACGCTAGTAAAAACGTGACTATTAGATACTTATCTACTATTAGATATGAGGCATTTATTAGAGAATGGGTGTTTATTAGATCATTTACAGTACAGTACTTAATACTCCTGCAACAGTAAAGATTTTTTTACCGTCCTTCAGCTCATAGTCCACTTGTCTTTTAATTGATTTCTTAGTTTAAACAAATTCCAAGTGCTGGATTATAATTGTCATTGAAATAAAATCAAGCTCAGATTCTTCACTGATGGCCGGAGCTACTGACTTCAACCTTTTCAGCCCCAGCCATTTTATCACGTCTATTTTCTCCTTAAAATTTTAATATAATTCAAATATTAAACTCTTTGGTAAGAATAAAGGAAGCAATTATGCACATCAAGCTTTCTAGTATGAAAAGCAAAATTCTCCCTAACAAAAAGTATTTGTACAGTTTAGGAGAATCTAGCAATACATCATATGTCATGTTTGGAGTTGAAAGAGTTACTTTACTTTAACCTTTAACTTTCAAGAAATGTCAAGAAGCAGGGCTCGACGTTAAGGATTTTAGGTCACTGGCCCACTGGGCCTGTAAAATTTAAAACTTACTGGCCTAGCACGAAAGTACGCTGGCCCAACATGAAAACTTTAACTGTGGTAAAAGTCAGTTAAACTGATGACTGTGGTATGCACAGTCTCGTCCTTGTTGGTTTCACAGATGTCACATGTTGACGCTGACTAGGTAATGATTGCCTGAGCTCTTTTATCTCATTCATCAAAAATTTGACCAGGTATTTTCTCACTGACAGAATTCACAGTGTCTTTTCAAAAGAGTTGCTGTACCCATCAGGCTACCACTTTTCAAAATTTACTGGGCCAAAGGGGTCAAAAGTGGCCTGGGGGCCACTGGGCCTGCATTATTGTCGAGCCTTGAGAAGTCTGAGAATGATGTATGTAAACATCAGGTTAACCATTTAACGAGTTGATGTTACAGAGCTGATTAACAGCTAGAAGTTGCTTGGATATAGTTATTCTAATGCAACATGTTTTAATTTGCCTCAGTAGACAGTCTGGCTTCTTCTAGCTCAGCAAACATAGCAATTGGATCTCCAAAGATGTCACCTGTTATTCTACCCAAGACAATGGAAGTATCACCAATGGTATGTAATAAGTGATATGCCAAGCTTTGGTCAGTAAAATAATAATTTTTTAGGTTTTGGTTACAGAAAAATGAGGCTTAGTGGCTTTCTTGGCCAAACTTTAGGACTATATTGTTATAAATATGGCTCAAAGTTTAGCTTTTTTCAGGTGTGCATGTGGGAAGTTAGAAATCCACATCTGCGGGTTTTGATAAATTTGTGATAGTTAGCAAACCACAGATCTCAGCTTTCCACAGCAAAACATGGCATGATTTGTTTTTTCAAAAGGAGAGTTATGATGCTTTTCATCTACTGTATCTTGAGTTCCTAAATAAATGTTTCAGGCACATTTGAAGAAATTTATTCACCCATGCAACCAAATGAATGATAATTTTAATCCATAATGGTATACTATTCCAAGAATTCCAAAAGTTGAATCATTCTGTTTGGAAACTGCGTGAGTTGTATGTTAAATCATTTGTAAAAATTCCGAATTTACAATTTACAGATCATTGGAACACCTCCATCACACCACATCGTTGCAGTTAGCGGCACTCCAAGGACACCCGCAGTAATAGCAGCACCAATTGTGAGCTCCCCAGCTAACACATGGCCGAGGTAAAGAAAAATGAAGACATCGAGGTCAAAATTATGTCAGAGAAATTCAATTTCCCGGGTCCAAAAGTGTCATATTTTCAGAATATTGTCACCTCATTTAGAAAAGCCTACCCTGTTGTAGGGTGAAAGCTCAAAACTGTACTCCATTGGACAGTACATACCCTTATATGGGGGTATCCCCAGGAGGTGATTATTGATCGAGTTCTCAGTTCTTCCCTTGCTATTCTTTTCCCTTCATTTATCATTGAGAGAATCTTGTTTTTCATAGAAAATTTGATTTTTTGTTTTTACTCTCGACTCTTCAAATGTTGGCAAACAGATGCTTGTAGTATTTCTTATTCTTCAACCCCTGTTGCTATTTGGATAATCTCATTTAGCTCCATAAATTCTAAAGAAACTGCATTATCAAACAGGTATTAACAATAATTTTTCACCATGATTTGTTTTAAAGGTAACTCAAATTGTGTTAAATTCTGAACTATTCAATCAGAATGATGATATTAAAGTTGCAAGAATGATAAACTTTGTTCTTGAGCAAATACCAGTAGTTGTGCATTGACTCAGTTATAGTGTTTCGTGACTGTATTTCACAGATTTGTCCATTTTTCCCGAAATAAACTTCATCCCTCCATGTTACAGAAGTCGTTTGTCTTATAGGATCAACACTCCTGGTAGTGGAAGGAAAAGAAGACATGATTTTGGAGAAAATGATCTAATGGATAGTGGAGAGAGGTTTGTTTGCTAGCTATATTGAGTTTGTTCTTGGAGTTGACAGAAATCTCAGTTGTTCACAAGTGGTGATATAATATTCACTCTCAGTTGAACTAACGTACCATCTTACTCTTACTGTATCATATCACTCTTAAGGCATTGGAACCTATCTGTACTCCAGGTGCTTATGGCATTCTAAGAGCCCCTAATTTAAGCCTCCTTTTATTAAACTCCAAGTTTTGACATCATAAATGTATTAAAGGCCTGCGTGGCTTTAATTAAGGAAGTCACATCAGCTCAATCAGAGAGCTAGTGTTTGGACTTGGGATCCCGAGTTTGAGCCCCTTCTCTTATCCAATCTGTGTTTGACTTAGTGATCGAGAGTTCAAGCCCAACCTGATCACACTTCAGGGCTCGACATTAAGCATTTTAGGTCACTGGTCCATTGGGCCAGTCAAATTCAAAACTTACTGGCCCAGCAGGAAAGATGCCACATAATATTCTAGGTGCCAGTGGCCCAGTCTAGATGTTGTCCATATAATGCTTCCAGTAATAATAACACTGTTACAAATGTAGTATGTAATTATGCTTTTGAAGAACGAGGAAGTCTTTACATTATAAAATCTTGTCTTATATTTTAAAGGAAAAGGGGGAAGCGGTTATCCAGTGCTGGGAGGCCAACTGGGGATAAGACGGGGAAAGGACTGAGGCATTTTTCTATGAAAGTCTGTGAAAAGGTGCAGCAGAAAGGGGTAACTTCCTACAATGAGGTAAGTGGCCCCAATTATCCTGTTCTTGTGGGTTACCACTGTAAGGGAAAATTTTCTTTTTACTAACAGGCCTGCAGATTTCAAAAATTGTGGGAAACTTTTTTTGGTTCTGTGCATCTGATGTATGGGAAACTGTCGGAAACCATTTTTCGGTTCCATAAATTTTAGCCATGGGATGGGAAATGATTTTTCGGTTCTGTCATTTTGCCTGCATGGAAACGACATGGTACTGGAAACGATTGTTACCGTGAAATCTGCAGGCCTGTACTAATGTCAGGGAATTGCCAAGGAATTTTGGTCTGGTTCAGAGAAATCCAATATTTTTTGTTAGGACAGTGAAAAGTCAGGGAATTTTATCATTGGGTGTTTGCCATGGTATTGAATGCTAAATCTTCCTGAAAACTTTTAATTTTTTAATGATCTTTGAAAAGTATTCCAGAATTATGCCGTGATGTGGTGCAGGCAAGCAGTCCATGCTGTGTTGTCTTACTTTTGATAAAAAGTAAGACAATTTTATGCTCAATGAAGGCTCATTTGGTGGGAGTCAGGTTAATAGGAATTTACTATGTGTTTCAGTCAGTGGCAAATGCTTAATAAATTTGATCAGGGAAAAGTCGGGAAATTTTTATTTTTCAGATGAGTGGGAACCATGAAATAAAACAAAATAAAAGTTAATTGAAGTCAATAGTCAAATAATAAATTTATATATTGGGGATTACCGGTATCACCAATACAGATGTCCAGGATAAGTTTAAATGAAGAAGGATTCTGTGAAACACCATGCAACCTCCAACCCACATGTTGTGGAAAAGTAACAAAGAAAAAGAAGAAGACTGAAGGATTGAATAAATTGTTATGAGATGACTCATTTAATGTACAGTTTCACACCAGATGCAGGACGACTGTTTGATATTATTTGGATGTGTTTTGAACTGCAGGTTGCAGATGAACTTGTACATGAGTTCAGTGATCCAGAGAAACATTTGTCTCCAACAGATCAGGTTGGTTTGAGTCTTGGAAATAGTAATTACCATAAAATGTGGATATTTTCCTCATTTGCATTGAGGGTTGCCAGTCAGTAGGGAAGGGACTATTCCTCATAATTTAATATACAGGTCCAGTGTTTGATCATAACTTTTTTGCTTACTAGTCCCAGGGCTAGCAGACATCAAACTTTATTAGCCCATAGGATCATTGAGGTATAAGTCAGTTACTGCCCATGTATACTCTTGAGTCAACACATTTGTGTTTAGCTCGGAAGTGATGTCCATTCCGATAAGGTTCCCCTCCGTATTGGGCTTTTCTGTCAAATCTGTGCACAGTACAGGTTAAATTTTGTTAGTTGAAAATTTCCTTTTGTCAGTCCTCAAATTCTGCTAGTCTGGAGGGTAGTAGCACCCATAATGTACTAGCCTGAATGCTGTAGTCCTGGGCTAATGGACTATTGCTAAGGTCGAGTACTGCAGGCCTGAGCTGCCCTGATTGGTAAGGGTATTGCTTTTTGGTATATTTGGTCTTGAATTGGGGATATAATTATATTTTGTATGTTTGGAAAAGAGTATGGAATCAGTGGGCCTTGCTGTTCTCTTTTAATTGCTTTGAGATTTGGTCTGAAATAGGGTATAGAAAATTACCTTTTCCAGTCTGAAATGTGAGTCAAAGGTTTAAAGACCTGGGGGGTGTACTGAGTGGCATGTCCCCACCCAAAATACCAGTGAGCACCCCCCTGGGGGGTTATTGGAAGAAAGCACCCTCCGTGTTTTTCTGGTGCCACACAGTTGTTCATTAAATAAATGTATTTAATAAGTTTTTTTATATACTTCTTTCAGTTCCTTAGAATTTTTCAGAAATTTTCTATTTTTATTGGTTTGAAATGTTGCTGTGCTTTTCCTTGCAGGCTTATGACCAAAAGAACATAAGAAGGAGAGTCTATGATGCTCTCAATGTGTTAATGGCAATGAACATCATATCAAAGGAAAAGAAAGAGATCAAATGGATTGGTCTACCAACCAACTCGGCACAAGAATGTCAACAACTTGAGGTATTAAGCATTGTTCAAAGTTGATATCACTGTATAAAAAAACTCCTCAAACTGGGAATTTTTCAGCTTGTAGGGTTGTCAGTAATTTGTTATTTTTTTGACCCAGCAGCTAGCAGAGCCTATCTTAAATTACCTGCTTACAAGACCAATTGGAAAGATGGGCTTCACTGAAATTGTGTTGTTTCTCTGCAGGGCCTGAGCTTCCAACTTTTGGTACATTGTTTTGTATAATCTTCCTGCAGAGTGAGGTGTTATTATGTTGAGCATGTACGAGCTACCAGACTCTTGGCAGAAAAAAATTCAAACTGGTTTTAACTAGTTGGTGCATTGGTTGTAAAGTCATTGGGTTTAAGTGCTTTAGGTTTAAAACCAGATTGACGATGGTGTGATCTCTCCCATGATCCATAGACATGCTCAATAAAAATAACAAAAACAAATTTCCGCTGAGCATTGGTTGAACAGGGTTTTAATTTTTTGTTGGAGTGTAGCAAAACCAGCTGTGTTTGTGCTTATTAAACAAGCAGTGTGAAGAATGGGCAACTTAATGTACATTATTATTTGTTCTTCCATGAGGGAAGACTTGTTAATGTTAGCGTTAGAAATCCAATCTGTTACAATGGCTTTCTTAACTTTCTGGATTGTAGGAAGAGAAAAAAGAAAAACAGGAAAGAATTCGACAAAAGACTGCACAGCTACAAGAACTAATTTTACAGGTAAGTGTTGCAAGTAGCTTCTTTAGTTATAAGACTCGCTGGTCGATTTTGCCAAGCTAAACTACATAGAGTTGCAAAACATATTTAACTTGCAAAAATACCTTGGGGGCAGGGGGGTACTCCCATATATTGACTGTATCCATGGGTATGTGCCACTGTCCATGGTGTGGATTTTAAGTCTTTTGGTCAAGAACGGGGTATATAAATTACAGTGTTTTAATCAAGAACAAGGTATATAAATTACGGTGTTTTGATCAAGAACAGAGTACATAAATTGTGGTGTTTTGATCAAAAACAGGGTACCTATATAAATTACAGTCAGGAACAGGATGCCAAATGTTTGAGTCAAAAACAGGGCATACTTTTCTTGCTTTGAGTCTGGAACAGGGTATCACTTTACAGCTTTTCTTGGTCAGAAACAGGGTCAGGTTTTGGGGGACTCAGCGGCACACCCCCATCCTGAAATTTCAGGAGTACCCCCCCCCAGACACATGTGATGCTAATTTGTTCATTCTTTATTTCTTTTTATAGCAAATCGCATTTAAGAATCTGGTTCAGAGAAACAAGAAGGATGAGAAAGAGCGAGGATCTCCCCCACCAAACACAGCAATTCACTTGCCTTTTATTATTGTTAACACAAGCAAGAAAACCGTTATTGATTGCAGTATATCTAATGACAAGTGAGTGAGCCCAAACACAATATATGATGTATTGCTAAGTTCTCCTAAACTGTTTCCATACTTTCCTATTAAACAGTTTGGAAGAATTTTACTTTTCATATTAGATAGGTTGCTATGTGTGATCAAAACCTTTATTCTCACAACTGAACACCTTAGTTTGTATTAATATTGTAAGGAGAAGATAGATGTTGATTAACTGGCTGGGACTGAAAGGGTTACAGTGCTTTACTTCAAGGGGCTAGAATGAAAAACTCTTGGAGAGTTCGAAATTTAACATAAGTGATTTCATATGATCATCTTTTCAATTACCATATTTTCCCATGTATAAGTTGACTCTTTAACACCAAAAATTTACGTCTGTCAAAAAATCAAATTCAACTTATACATGGATAAAAAAAAACCCTATGACGATATTTTGACAGCAGAAGAACTTGGCAAGCTATTTGGGGAGAGTAAGGATGAAGAATTTGAAGGCTTCTAGAGTGTAATTAAGAAGCTTTATTTAAACAGCTCCTTTAGGAGCCACTGAATTATGCAAAAGAAATGACCATTGTGACTTTATTTGTTGTTTTTCTGTGTCATGTTTATTTATTGCTGAAGTTTTTTAAAACGTTAATTGGGTATAAATTTAGTATTTCTGTTGCTTGATCTTCTTAAAATGGGGATAGACTTATGTCTACAAAAGGGGGGTCGACTTATACATGGTATTGACTTATACACTGGAAAATACAGTACATGACCTGTTTGGATGTGCATTAAACATTTGAAACCTCAATCACAGAGGAAATTTTAAAATTTAGGGGGGAACAGGAAGGGGGTCATGAGCCAACTTTTTTAAAGAGATCGGGGGTGGGGTAATGCTATAAATTGCTGAGGGATGGGGGAGAGGTTTATACCAGTGAAATTTATGTCATCCAGTGGGTATGTATGGATCCTTTTTTAATCATACAGCAAGGATAATGTAAAGCAGTTTGTTAACCTCTCAACAAGTGTCAAGAGCTTGTTTAGGCCAAACATCTCAAAGTGCTGAGTGATTGAGAGATCATTACTTTTAAAAATCTGCACTGTCATCTGAAAAAGTATGGTTTTTTTGTAGTTTTGTTACTTTTCACAGATTGTTATACTTTCAGAACTTTACAGCTGTAGTTTTATTTATAAGTCTCGACATTAACGCTGGCCGGATGGCTTCAAGACACTGTTTAACCCCCGGGGCCACTGGGAGCAAATTAAACTTTTGATAAGTAG